>JAVHNL010000350.1:0-136019 GCA_031216105.1 Dalbergia cultrata | reverse complement strand
ATTCTGAACGGTTGGATTGTTGAAATAAGGTCCGGAGAGTGAGAAACTGGTCTCGGACAGAAGCTCCAATTTGGGGTATTTCACATTTCGTTGTTCTCAATTTTATAAATTGATGATTGGTTGGTTTTAGGTTGTTGTTTGCACGGTTTGTGCATTTATTTGAGACTCTCTTGTACCTGTTTTGATCATAGTGGAGCTATTTCATTGGTCTGGACGATTCGTGGTTTTTGGTCTCTCACATTGAGGGAATTTTCCACGTTAAAAATCTTGGTGCATTGTTCTGATTATTGTTCTGGTTAATTTGTGGTGTTTGCTGCCATTAATTCGCTGCTAGAATTATTGCTCCTCTTGTTCTTGCAAGTAGGAAATTGAGTGTTTAGTTCCCAACAATACTCTCTCTTTCCAGTTCGGTTATGAACAATCTCTCGCCCGAACGATCATTAATTAACGGCGGCATGCATTTGCTGATATATATAAATTAAGGAATAATACACCCTACGCGATGCTTGAGCTGCATGAGTGGTTATGAATTTAAGACGCTAATTAATTAATGAGTAATGCCTCCACATAATAATAAGAAATAAAATAGTACTAAAGAGTAATGTCTATTCAGATATTCATACATTACTTACCTGGAGTATGATTCTGACACCTACAACGTTGTGAAAAAGTATGACGCATAAGCAAGGATGACAATCCCTTGCTTCGGTGCCTTGCTGGTATCCAATACGAACTCTATGGGTAACTTATTTCAGTATTTTGTATCCAAATACTCCCTAAAATGGACTTTTTATTTATGAAGTTAACAATTAATTGAAATAAAAATATATATACCCGTTAGTTTTCTGCAAGAGTAATCTAACTCCGTGACAATACAATAAAGGATAAAAGAGGTTTATTATCACTCAGAGGGCATGTTTGATTGAGCAATAAAAATGAGTGTAAAGTTTTTATGAATGAATTTTGTGAATAAAATTACACCAAAAATTTATTTATAAATTTTCACCTCAAAGTTTATTCCTCAACAAAGACACCCTCAACGTCAATTGCGTTATCAAGCCAAGTCACTTACAATTAGACCAAATGGCAGAAGCTGAGCCAGAGAGCTAGAGGTGAGGGTGACAAATGCAAGTGACTTGATTATCAACTAACTTTGCAATAAGCTTAACGATAAAATAGTAATTTTACACTGATTATTATTCTGGCGGTCTCTATAATTTTATCCAATTTTTAATTTTTTAATTAAGTTTCTATAGTTTAAAAATTTGTAAATAAATTTCTATAATGTATAAGATTTTTCAATTAAGTCGTTACTATTTTAAAAAAATAATATATTCATGAAATATTTTGTTTCCATAAAAGGATGAAGAGAGGGATGAAAATGAAATATTTATTAAATATTTCATTTTTTTTTTATAAAAGTAGGGACTTGATTGAAAAGTCTCAAATATTATACGACCTACTTATAAATATTTAAACTATACAGATTTAATTAAAAGTTGAGTGAAATTATAGAAACCTACAAAATAATTAAACATTTTATAATTAAATCAATAGGATTGCGTCTTAAATGTTGCCTAACAAGATTATTGGGTAATCTATCTTATCATTAAGGAAGGTTACTATATTTTAAATTGCTCGTAATGCTATAATATAGTATTTGGTATACATGAATAATCTATTTGACAATTCACATTATCCTATTTTGTATATAAAAAAAATTACTAGGTAACATATGCCTTTTACTAATATAATAATTATTATTATTATGTTAATTATTGTTAATTATTTTGATAACAATTAAATATACTTTTAATTCATTATTGATAATAGTAATACTGAGAGGATTATCACCTGCATAGTAATTTACATTGGCACCTCCACGAGAATAATTTACATTATAATTAAGGGTAAGTTTGTTTGGAGAGTAAAAAATAGGGATAAATTTTTTATTGATGAGATCACATCATTTTATATATAAAATTTATCTGTGAAAATTTACACTCTATTTTCCTCTTAAATCCAAACTCACATAAATATTTTAAGGTGGCAATATAAATTATCTTGATAATTAACAAACTATAACCAAAAGCGGCAATATGACAAGTCCCGGCGATCTAAAGTCATGTTACTGATAATTAAAATGTATAAGTGGTTCTCTCCGGGATGTTAAATAAGTTAGCTAGCTCTATTTAAGTGACTAAACCAAATCGACTCCGAATTAATTCATGAGGTTATTAGATTTAGCCCGATACTTCAGCATGACACGACTAATATTATATAGTTTGCACTGAACATGTGTACTCATTCGATTAGTTCATCACTTCAGGGTTACAAGTTGGACCCAAGAATCTCCGAATTCGGCTGAACTAAGAGCCGCACAGGTAGTTAGGAATTTAGGACAATAATCATGATCCACCAACAAATGTTGTCCCACGGACACCTTTTCTTTTATGGAAGGCTGAAGCGAGTTGGGTAGGTAGTTAACCGGTTGAAAAAATATGAGAATGAAATCCCAAAGCTGAAAGCTGCTGGTTGCTGTTTTCGATGGCTCATTATCGCCAAATCCATTGTTTACATACAATTCAAGACAATTTAACACACGGTGGCGGACTTCCCAAACCAAACAATGAAACAAAGCTTGCCTTTTCTTAATGTATTTCTTTCCCATTACAACTTTTTCTCTCCCCTCCCTTGCTTTAAATAACTATCAAATACCCTTCTCCCTTGAGAGAGAGAGAGAGAGAGAGAGAGATGGCAGGAGTTGCTAGCACATGCCCATCTTCAGGAGCTTTGCTGAGAAGCAAGGCCACAGAAAGACATGATGGGGTGTCACTGGTTCAGTATGATGGGCTTGGATTGACTACTCATAAAGTGCAAATGCCTTCAGCTGCAAGATACATTTCAGCTTCAGGTAAACAAGACCAAGACCCCTTCTTCTCTTGCGTTGCATTAGGATGTAAACTAGTATGCACTTTCTTGTTTTTATCCTTCATTGTTAATTGAAGCTTTCCGCTTGGACTGCAGCCCCCAAAAGCAGAACAATTAAGGCCATGGCCTCTCCGACAGTTGCAGCACCTAAGAGGGAAAAGGATCCCAGAAAGCGAATAGTAATAACAGGAATGGGTCTTGTGTCAGTCTTTGGCAGTGACATTGATCAGTTTTACAGCAAGCTTCTTGAGGGGGAAAGTGGGATAAGCATTATAGATAGGTTTGATGCCTCAAAATTCTCTGTCCGGTTTGGTGGCCAGATACGTGATTTCTCTTCAGAAGGCTACATTGATGGCAAGAATGACCGGCGCCTCGATGATTGCTGGAGGTACTGCATAGTTGCAGGCAAAAGAGCACTTGATGAAGCCAACCTTGGACATGAAGTCCTTAAGACTGTAAGTCACAATATTTTTATCAAGTTGCAATATCAAGTTGTTTAACTTTGGTTTCATAGTATAAGCATTGTGTTTCTTCTGGCAGATGGACAGAACAAGAATAGGAGTTCTAGTGGGATCAGGAATGGGAGGAATAACTGCTTTCAGCACTGGTGTGGAAGCTCTATTACAGAAAGGCTATAAGAAAATCACTCCTTTCTTCATTCCTTACTCCATCACCAACATGGGTTCTGCATTGTTGGCCATAGACACTGGCCTGATGGGCCCCAATTATTCTATTTCTACTGCCTGTGCAACAGCAAATTTCTGCTATTTTGCAGCTGCCAATCACATCAGAAGAGGTGAAGCAGATGTTATGGTGGTTGGTGGGACCGAGGCTCCAATCACACCTGCTGGCGTTGGAGGCTTCATTGCTTGCAGGGCTTTGTCTCAGAGGAACGAAGATCCAAATAAGGCTTCAAGACCATGGGACAAAGATCGTGATGGTTTTGTCATAGGTGAAGGCTCTGGTGTTCTGGTAGGACAAAAATTCAAACTGAAAAACACCCTTTTTCACTAGCAAAGCTAGGCAAGCTGACTTACGAGTTCATGTTTTAATTAACCTTTATTTAATTGATGAAGGTAATGGAGAGTTTGGAGAGTGCAACGAAAAGAGGTGCTAGAATAATAGCAGAATATTTGGGGGGTGCCATAACATGTGATGCTCATCACATGACTGATCCAAGGTCTGATGGACTTGGAGTTTCTTCTTGCATTACCAAGAGTTTACAAGATGCTGGCGTTTCCCCTGAAGAGGTAAGGAAAATAATATAGTGCTGAGTAACCTGTACCTAAATTGACATGTATTCCTCTGAAACCACTTCAGATTCTTATGTTAATGTCAAATTGATGAGTCCTAATTGGCTAGTATCTAAACTACACAGGTGAACTATGTGAATGCTCACGCCACATCAACACTAGCTGGTGACTTGGCTGAGGTTAATGCAATTAAAAAGGTTTTCAAGGATACATCAGAATTGAAAATGAATGCAACTAAGGTAAGATAGTGATTCAGTCAAAATTATAAATATTTCAGAATCCCAACAGCATCCTCCAGATAACCTTCAAGCTAATCACTACTTTTTCTTTCTCACTTTAGTCAATGATAGGTCATGGTCTTGGGGCTGCTGGTGGTTTGGAAGCTGTAGCAACTATTAAAGCAATTACAACTGGCTGGTTGCATCCAACCATTAACCAAAATGTACTCCCCTGAGCCACAAATTTACCCTATTAATCATTAGTTTTGATGATTCCTACAAGTTTTCAAGGAGTTTGTGTCTAATATTCTTTCTTTTCCACAGAACTTGGAGGGTGATGTTACAATTGACACCGTCCCTAACGTTAAGAAGAAGCATGAAGTGAATGTTGGTATGTATGATCCCTTGGTCTGAATAGTGGTGACAATGATAACTCCAAAACGTTTCTGATATTTGCTGTACTTTGTGCAGCTCTCTCCAACTCATTTGGGTTCGGTGGACACAATTCAGTAGTTGTCTTTGCCCCATTCAGGCCTTAAGTAGAATTCAAGCTCAACCTTCAGAGGGTTCTTTCTCCTTTTCTTCTTCAACATTATGAGAACAAGTGATTTTGGGACATTCGTTGATATGGTTTTATGTACCAAGAGAAGTTGTCTCATACGTGTTGAAAGAATGACAGGCGTTTGTGATTGATTACCCGAATAATGTGCTGTTAATGTAATTAGCCATGAAGTCAATAAAATACACACACGATACACATGTTTCATGGATTGAGGTGAAGACTGCCCTTTTTTCAATTATTATTAAAAATGAGGATTCAGTTTGGTAAAATTCTATATCGGCTTAAAAGTGGGCAAGAGTTTGTGTGTACTTTATCTTCAGGTGCATACCAAACCCCAACCAGTTGGTTTGTAAATTTAGACATCACCCTAAAAGAAAGTGGACGAAATTAAAGATTTTACATTGCGATAAATTAACTGCGGGTTGTTTGTGCAAAAAAGGTTATAGCAATGTATACTTCCTCGATCACTCTAAAACCTTTGGCCATGTGCATGTCCAACTATCCTCAACCTCAAGCCCGCTTTTTTGGCGATATCATTAACTGAGATCTACTGAGCTGATCCATTGACTGAGACCAAACTCATGGGCTATTAATGAACACTCAATTGCAGATAGAATCTACTTTAGTTATCTCATTATTGTCAATGTGGAAGGGTAATATAGCTGGGCAGTTGCATGATTGAAAATGCCTCAAAGTACAAGGATCGGTTTTCTTTTATTTTGACATGGAATGGAACGCTCACACTTGATGATATTATAAGGAGAAATTTTTAGTTGCTTTTGAAGCAAAAAGTGAAAAAAGAAAAAGTTTGTTATGGTCTATTTTTGTTTGGGTCAACTAACAAGAGTCTATATCAATTTTTCAATGCATCCTAAACTGCAGCTACCTACACTATGACTCTATACAGTACTCAAGTCTCTACGTTGAATACCAAGAACAACTTTTAATTTATTAGGAACCCAAGCGGTGTATTCAATACGATCCTGCCAATAACCATGCTTGTTGGATAGAAATATAAACTAGAAACCCATACAAAATGGGCACCCGATAAAGAAGGACCAAAATAGCTTTGCTGGAAGAAGTTTGTTGGGTACAGTTGAGATAAATGTGACAAACTGAAAATCACATATTTCTTCTCCTTTATTTTTGTCATTATCGACAACATTTTTTGTCTACGACCAGATATGGGTTTGAGAAATTATTTCCTTGCGTATGATGGGCTAGAAGGCCCATATTTCTCTTCGGAGTACGGGCTAATGTTAGTCAGTTCTGATTTTCTCATTTATCAGGCTATACTAGCATATACTGAAAAAAGTACCTATTTTCGACCAAAAAAAGTTCTCATTGTAATCTTGCTGCAAAAGTTTTTATTCCAAACTTGACGCTTAGTTCTGCCTCAAGATCATCACCTCAAGATCATCATTGGTATTATGTGTTGCTTCTTGTTTGTGATATCTGTTGTAATATTTGCTAGTGTGCTGTCCCCGTTGCTATGTATTAATGAAATTTAACTTTCTTAAAAAAAAAAAAAAAAGGGCAGGCGCATTATTGTACAAAGCATGCGACAAAATTTTATTTTATTACTTCCTCACTAATATGTTCATTCTTAATTTGGTCTCGCACAAGCTAATATTTGTTATTAATTCTAACTTATAAAAACAAATTCGTAATAAGCATACTAATAAAATTCCGGTCTCTTTTTCATTTTTTGGAAAAAGATAAATAAATTACAGACAAGTCCAACGAAACTTGTGGCTGTTACGGTGTTCACTTCAACATCCATGAGTTCAGCTATGTGGCCTTGGCTTACTCACACCTCGGATTATGGTCAATACTAGTCACCACTTATATATGCCATCCTTGCTCATTACGCTATCCATCCTCGATTCATAGATGGGTTGTGAACTTGGTATCGATCTTTAACAATGTATGAGATGCAGGTTACCATATATGCTCATCTCTCTTCGCATAATAAGGGAGGAACTGTCCAAATGTTTGGAGTCGGAAAGAATAAGAATAATAATAATAAGGATGCATGTTAGATGGATGGGGCTGTTGTCATGTTTATCCGTTGTTTGTTGTTTAATTGGGAATCCTTGTAGGCATGCATGTACACTTGCAGCCACATGAAAAATTGGAGAGAGGTTCACTTTGACCAATAACCTCATTGACAGTGAAGTGAGTACGATATAGGTAGATATATCAATATGGCCCAATTGACCATACCATTTTGGTTTTGGAGTCCCATCATTCCAATCCGCCTGTTGCATAAGGCAGTAGCAAGTAGCAACAAATAATGAATCCATATACTCCCTTGTTTCTTTATTAATAATCATAATAAGTAATCATATTATTTTAATATATTAAGAATTAAATATATTAATTTTTTAATATATCAAAATGACATAATTTTCCACCATAATCATTAATGGAGCTATTTTCATTCCACTTACTGCTTTATTTATTCCGATGGGCATTTTCAGCTCTTGTGCTAAGTTGGCTTGTTCTGATTCTAACGCAATTAATGTTTATCGTTGGTTTCGTCTCTCGTGGTGATGAATTCGTGGTGGCCAATCCTTGAAGATACGTTCTTTGTCATTTGTCAACAATTGTCAGTGGCACCTAGGGAAGAAGGATAGATAGATGCCTTCCTGACACTAATGATTGCAGCATTTATCATGCCACATCAGTTTCTTCCCTTTCTAAGTTGAGCTTATGGTTTCTCTGCAGCTTTTGCTGGCTGAACTTATTCTCAAAATAATAATAACAACTTGAACAAACATGTTATCTAGCCATTGGAAAAATTAATATGCTTTGAGTGATATTGGCAGATTCACACGTAGTTGAAGGTTAATAACTATGATGCAGTTGACATTTAACCACATTTACAAAATGTGGCTAAACGGAAAAATAATGTAGCTAAACACCTATTCCTCCTCTTTGCTTTCTCAACTTTTGAATCTCTTCCTTCTTTGGCACCCTCACACACAAAGTTTTCATTGATTTAGTGACAATGGATCTAAGCGAAGTGACCCTAGAGATTCTCCAAACTGGCGCAACAATGGCTATCCCATTACTTAGCCACCATCGACGGAGGCACCACTGTCATTGTCACTAGCACCGCCCTCATGCACCTCGAGGGCCAAATTTGCACCCAAATTATTGGCATTCAGTCATTCTCGGAGATTACATTGCAAAGCAATACATGATGCTTTTTCACGTATTCATACTGCTCCACTGACAAACACAGAGGGAGCTCAGGAAATTGTTTGGCCATAATACGTAACACTTGTTCATGTATTGTGCTGTATAATACGTGAGATTGTTTAACGTATTGTTTTTAATACAAAATGAGTATATATTGGTAAATAATCTTACTACAAGTGCATATAGGTATATAATCATTTTTTTATTGGTAAAAAGGCCTAATTTCTAAGAGTCTGATTGATTTTATAAAACACTTTTCTGTTTTTGTTTGTTATTTTTTATTTACTTCTTATTTTTTTAGATTTATGTTATTGTGAAAACTCAAATTTCGGTATGTTTGGTTTCTATTTAGTCTTTTGGTGTTTTTATTTTATGTGTTTTTTCATTTTCAAGATTTTGTGAATGAGATAATAAAAATAGTGAAAATAACATAACCTATTTTCAATTTTCATTTTCACAATTTTTTTTTTCACAAAACTCTGAATACAGAGATACAATCAATATGAAAACTAAAGAGGTGTTTTACATGGGTTTTTGATTTGTGCCTTGATTACTAGTCTAGTAATTGCGTCTCTTTGTGTTTGTAGGCGGATCATTAACGACGCAAATTACTATGATTGGCTTATCAACATCCAAAGGTGGGGAACAAAATATCTATCGTCCATATGCAATTCAATATATGCATGATTGCAGAACAATGTGTTCCACATTCCACAAACTTACTGAATATTCCGATGTAGAAAAAAGGACCAAACATTATTTCATAACTTACTGTGTTTTGAATTCAGCGAACTACAGTGTT
This sequence comes from Dalbergia cultrata, assembly GCA_031216105.1. Lineage (NCBI taxonomy): Eukaryota > Viridiplantae > Streptophyta > Magnoliopsida > Fabales > Fabaceae > Dalbergia > Dalbergia cultrata. Next base: position 127,046 of record JAVHNL010000350.1, on the reverse strand, counting down.
TGAGGAAATGATTATGCACTTGATACATATCATTTAATTTCATTCCCTTGAAAAATGGGCAGTGTTTGAGGCGGCACCGGGTTCATCATCATCATCATCTAGTTGAGGAGGCAATGATACAATGTGTGATGATGGAGAGCCTGAAGAATTGATGCCACCTTGCTGAGGTGGTGGGTCTGAGTTGGCAATAGGTGGTGGTGGTGGTGCTGGATTAAGGAACTTAGTAGTGGGGATGATGGAGCATCTACAAAGTGGACATGTGGAGTTTGATTGAAGCCAGTTATGTATGCATTCTATGTGAAACACATGCTTGCAATATGGAATCTGCAGCAGCTCCTCTTTCACCTCAAATTCTCCCAGACAAACACAGCATCTGCTTGCAAAATTCAGAACACCTAGCATGTTAGCTAGTTTCTTAATTAGCTTCATTTCAAGCATGTGCATTTAGAGGTATTATTAGTCTATTAGCCCAATCATCTAACTTTGGAGATATTAATGTTACAAACTCATAATACTCTAAGGAAAAGAGAATGCAGGGGACCAGCATTTAAAAAAAATACAAAGTGCAGTCCAGCTCACTTGGCCACTAGGGATTCGCAGGCGAATGTAGCCATTATCTATTTTTAAAATTTGGGTTCTTACTGTGCAGTTGGGTGACACGTGGAGGATTTGTTTATTTGTTTTATGACTTTAATGCTGTTGAGTCACCTTCAAAATTGTCTCAGTTATGCTGCAAGAAAGTCATTCTTTCATATATATTCCTTTAATCTTTTACTACCTTTTCCTATATCACTTTTTATGAAAGTAATGGTGTCATAAACGATTCTTAAACCTTTGGAAGATTCTGTTGCTGATAATTTTCTCCAGCTTTATAAAAACAGCATTCGTTTGAGAATAATTTTAATGAACACGGAAACATGTGCTAGCTAGAGGTTAAACTACAACAAACTACAATATACGTCCAAAGTACATACTGTAAGAAGTCGCGCATGTCCAAAAAGAGAGATGAGAAAAGAAACCACTAGCAAGCAAATCTCTTTCAAAGATAACATGCAAACAAAAAGACCAAAGTGTAGACAAAAAATAAGAAAAGACTTACACTGTATCCTTTGCTCTCAAATCCTCATCAAATAAAATTCTTGGGAGTTTGTCCAGAAATTGTGCCGTCAGATCTAAACGATAAGGCTGTGTTATCAACGAAAAAAGAGAAAAGCTAACATTAGTTTATTCAACTAATAAAAAGGGCAACATTAGATATATAGCTAGCAAAGTTTCTTTTGTTTTCATTGAAACTTATGATGTGTAGCAAGACTGCAGTGTATATAAATTAAACAATGAGAGATCAATTGAGTATTTGAAAAGAATTCACCATTCATGCTCGTTCAATGGAATGCTCAATTAAGGACACTGAGCTAACGTATATAAATGATTGATCCCTCTTGTATACATAAGAGAGAGGGAGGAAGAGAATCTTACTTACTGAGGAAGGATAAGGGTATGCAGTTTGGGGATTGGCAGTGCTAGGAAGTATGTGGAGAGGAGGGGATGAGAGAGAGGAAGCCCTCCTCTTGAGGTAGAACAAGTAAAAGAGTAGAACCAGAATAATGGAAAAGAGTATTGGAATTGAGAATATGAAGGCCTGGTAGAGCTTAAGCTGAAGCTCCTGAGGATACAGATGTGGAGGTGGGTTTGGAGTTTGTGGAACACCCATCACCACACTCTTTAACATTCATAAACCCTTGTGCCCCTCTGAAGATGATATATACAATAATTAGAGAGAGATAGAATTGTTGTGTTGAATAAGAAATAGACAGGAGGTAGAGTTGAAAATGTTCGAGGGACCATCTGATAGGCAATAGCTTTAGTTGAGCCTACACTGCTTACGATGATATATTGGTGGGATGTAGGTTTGCCATTCTAGGAGAATCGGGTTTTTTTTTTCCCCTATGTAGGGTAGGAAGAGAGAGACAGCAAAAAAATTCTGTTAGAATTGGATAAAAGGGGAAGAAACATTTGCGTCAAAATACTATTTAAATTGTTTATTTACTATTCATTAATAAAGCAGGAGGCGTAGCATTTTTTCAGAATTTATATGTATATGATATGATGATGATAGTAGCACTGCTACATATTCTATCCTTTTCAAATGATGGGACAAGGCGATGACCCTCCACTAAGATGTATAGACCCCAAGTCCATGTATTATAAGCCTAGTTGGCCCCTAGCATCTGAGATCATTCTGTCAGTGTCATTACTCATTATCCACATGCTGGTGCCAAACTGCACATTTGAAACACCTGAGTCAGAACTGAGTGAGGAGGCCAGCAAAAGTTTCAAGAATTACAGTAATAATTAAAATGTTGGCTTGAATTTTGATTATTTGTTTAAGAGTGCCCCACTTGAAAGAGGAAAGAGGAAAAATAAGTGAGTTTGTGATTGCTGTAAATGTAAAATGAATACCGCGGGAACTAGGAAACTTGTTAACTCACTGACAATTCACCAACTGATCAATTCAGTATTCTGTTCACCTGTCTACTTCTTTACAATGGATTAGGTTTGGAAATTGGTAGGTCTTATCTTTCTCCAACTCCTTTGTAAGGTAGAAGTTTAGTGCTGTTTAGGTTCTCATTCTCAATCTCGTGTTCTTGTCCTCTTTGTTCCTATAATTATTTTATTTTATTTAAATAATATGATTCTAAAATTTTAAGATAATAATTTGTAGTGCACTGATTAAGGAATCAGGAATGAAAAATTTTATATTGGAAAGATAAGGGCTTCTTTAATTTTTATTTTTATTTTTTAAGTTTTTAAAATTTTGTAAAAGAAAAACTTAAAACTGAAAAATAAATTTTATAATTTTTATTGTTTCTAATATTTCCTTTATAAAATTCTGAAAAATTAGAAACCTGAAAATAAAAATTAAAAAATGAAACCAATCAAACTCTAAACTTTTAAGTTTTCAATATATGAGAATCAACTCAAAACTTTCCTTTTTTTTTTTGTTCCATAATAATTGTCTTTAGAATACTAGTTAATTAGAATACTAGTTAATAAAAACCATATAATAAATGACTTATCTTAAAGAGAAAATAAACTATTATTTTATACTTTTGAGAAAAAGAATACTTCTCCTCTTTCACAATAATTGTCAAAAATCAAATAATACACTTATTAAGAAAAATAAAAAATGGTAAATATAAAAAATTATATGAGTTGACAAAACTTTTATTCTATAGCCATTATTGTTCATCTTGATAAATGTATTGATTACTTAATTAATACATTTATGATAAGGATATAAATTGAAGAAAAAATTAATGCTATCTAGATATTGTAAATGAACAGATATTCTAAAATATGAAAAAGTAAAAAATCGATACTTACTGGGAAAGCGACTATGTTGTAACAAGAGTCTAAACATTGAAATCAAGTTGATGACTTTGATTCCCTTGCTGCTCCTAAAATACACTTGTGATTATCTTAGATGCTGTTGTATAAATAGCAGAAATGGGTCTCATCATTTTTCAGTTTTTCTTATGCCCAGTTCATTCACGGAAAAAGAAATACTTGTTATTATCGAAAGTTTAATTTGACACTATAATATAAGCAGTATAGTGTATTAGTATTTCTCATACCTTTCCTTAGGGATGATTTATATATTCAGTGATATTTGAAACGATAACGGTACCCTTTTTGGATTTTATTCTTCAATGAGGGTGACGAAAATGACACATTTGCGGTGTCAATTTCTCTTGTCAAAACTAATACGATGAGGGAACAAATTCCTCCTTTGTGTTTCTCTTATTTTCTAATTTCTATACTTTTTTTTCGGCCCTTAGTACTGAGTGGGCTAAGTGTCCCAACCAAAGTCCAAAAGTTGTTCCATACAACGAATATTATTCCATGAGAAAAATGCCAGGGTTTATCTTTCTCCTGTTTTTCATGCTACCTATTAAAAGGAGGTGTAGGAAGAAACATCTTGGTTCATTCATGATCAGCACAAGTCTTTCTCACTTTCTGCACTATTTCAAGGTCACTTTTTCCACCCTTCCTACATACCTACCTAGCTTGCTGTAACTTTTATTTGTTTCTCATCTTGTGTAATAACAAATTGCATTTTCATGATGAGGAAGAGTCAGGGTGGGAGATCAATGACTATGTGCACTGTTATTGGCGGAAAGTGAAGCAATGAAGATCTTTCTCTCAAAGTGGGTTTGGGATCAGATCTCAAACTGCACCATTACATCAGATTCTCTGTGTCTCAGTTAGTGCAAAGCACTTTATCGTTTTGTACATTTTCTTTAATTATAAAAACAAAGTGCTTCCACTCCTGTCCCTTGTAAATCCCATAACTAGTCGCTTGGAGATATTTATGCAAACAAATTCTTAAATTGGAACTCAAATGATCAATAGTTGAAATCTGAAATTAAAAAAAAAAAGAGAGAGAGAGCACCTGATATTATAACTATGGACTCGAATGCTTATCATAAGGCACCCAAGAATTTTTTATATGCACGTCCAAGGTTACTGACAAACGAGAAAGCTGGCTGTGGCTGATTGAGTTCATATAACTTGCACCTCGTGCTGACATGGATAGCCCCAATTAGGTTGTTGCACCAAGTATGTTATTTATATAATTTTGAGACATCTTTCAAAAAAATACTCTGAAGTATCTTTTAAATATTAATTGAAATGAAAATTGAAACTCGACTTCCACCCAATGTTTAAAAGACATTTAAGAACATCTCTTAAAAGGCGTCTGAAAAGAAATATTCGTATCTCATTTTTTTCCTTTTCACTTTATAGCAATCCTCTCATGTCCATAGAAATCAATTTATGAATGCTTGAGCACTGAGGTGTTATAACACACAAGTTTCCAACACACGCTCCCACTCATGATGACCATTTGACATTCAAAAACCTGAAATGCTCATTCTGAGACTTGCCCTCCAAGAAGCCGCATGCAGAGGTAACTATCTTTTGATGCCAATAGGAATGGAAGTAGTCAAATACACAGACATAAAAACTTCCCCCTCAACTCACCGAGATTTGAAATGAAAAAGGTCCACAAATCATGACCCGATAGATTTAGTAGAATATTCTTCAAACTCTCCTAAAAACTATCTTGACGCAAATGAGATTATAGCTTGGTGGTGATGCTGACCTCGTGAAGACACTGCACCAGAGAAGCTAATATGATCTAGGACCCCAACAACAACCCCCAAAAAAAAAATGACCAAAAAATTATTTTGACCATACTCTTAATAAGAGTAGGACCCTAACACACCTTCATCATGATTAAAACTGAACATCTATGAGTGACTTAACAGAACTAACCCAACCTTAAAAGCTAAACTCAACGAAAGATAGTTGTCCAAACTCGTAAGACTATCTTGATCATGTACTTATGCAAGGTGGGACTTTCACAACATGTAACATGTTTACCAGCATCACCGCTGCATACAATACTTGTTCAGTCTTTAATTCAACCGAACAAAAGGTTTTAGAACCGGGAAATAAGAAATAAAAGTAAAAATGCTAGTATAAAGTGCTGCAAAGTTTATTCGAAAGGAAGAAGATCAGGTAATAATGAAAGGCAAAGTGGACAAAACAAAGCAAACAAGATTTTGGCTCAATGGAAGTTAACAGGGTTGTCCACCTCTGATGTAAAATAAAATAATATAATGATGCAGGCCTTGACTTCCGACAGCACGCGCATGATAAGGATAACAAGTATCTCATAAAACTTGATGGCTTGTTGAAGCAAAGTAGCAGACTATACAATCTCGGCAAACCATTTTTCCAATTCTTGTTGACGACACTAACTAGAGAGTAGGCATTTAAGTTGACTAGACAATGATAAATGGCATCTAGTACCGTACCACTGTCCGCATACCTATTTTGAAAAATAGAATACTCATTCTTTTCAGTTATTGAATTCATCTTCTGATAAATACAAAATCACATCAATACCCCCTTTTCCATGACTAGTTAACTGAAGAATATAAAACTCTAGACGTGTACAAAGATTGAAAACTTCTGTAATACTGATTTCTCCAGATTTTAACACCATTCACATCTGCATAATTTGTATACTCTAAATGTTAATATAGTATAGTACACTCTTCACTAAAAAACAAACCCCCCCCCCCCCCAAAAAAAAAAAAAAAAAAGCACCATCACCAACAACAAAAAACGCACAATCACAATCGTGAATATCCTTAAATCCTGATATTGCTATTTAAGCAATGAAGTTAACAAGAAAAAAGAAACTAACAATGGAAAAAATACTGAAAAGTAGCTAGAAAGAAATAGTAAAGACCAGATACAGGCGCCTCGCATCCTTAAATTTATTGCACCTTTTTGCTTTTTGGTCAAGATGCTCCACTGAAGATAAAGTATAACAAACCTAAACTACGCCACAAATCAGACATTTTTATTCCGTAGATGAGTGGTCACACATAAAAGCTATTGCTTTCACGGAAACATTTATATTCATTTCAAGTATTGTAAGTTTTGATAGAATTTAAACGCCTTTCTTTTAATTTTCGATATTCAAATATAAAATTTCAAGGAATTTGATAGTTTCATATAAACATGAGAAATACCAGTAACTCTACAGACCGCAAGTGACAGCACCTAGATCTCTCTTTTAATTAAATTCAATCATATTACAAAATATACTTGAATCCAAATGAAAACGAGAATGATACACAATAACAAATGATAGATATACCATACTTTTCTCAGAGTGATTAATATTTCCTTTTCCTAATTTTGAAAGTGGAAGACCTGATAACATTATCATCAGCCAGCAGTGTCTCCTCAAGAATCTTTATTGACTCAGGCTTGGTGAAATAGGTGAACAGTAGGTAGATGCCATCCAGATAAGTATTGGTCTCTCCAGCCTTGTTTTTCTTCCTGATGCTATATGCTAGAGGAATAACTCCTCTGTTAAAAACCTCCACATACATTGCACCTCCAGCAACAAGCAGCTGCAACAAGGAAAGTGCAACTTGTTAAAAATTTCCAATGGAATAAAATGTGAAAAATGCCGTCGACAAGTAAATTTTCAGTTTGATTGAATCAAGTCTCAACATAATTCTTAGTGATGAGATGGCCACTTCTAATGCCACAAGTAGATTTATGCAACCTCCTTATCGAGCTTCAACTTCATCAGAGAACGATCACTTTGTTATTCAATTAAGCCATGTAGAATAGATAACTGCAGTGACATTTCAAGGGCTGATACACTAAAAGATTAACATGGAGGAAAGACAACGCTGAAGTTTTCCTTGCATGAAAGGATTAAAAACATTCAGCACAATTAACCAAGAATTTAATTTACATACATTGTGGATCATGTATTGTCAGAGTAAAGGAGTTAGACTTAACCACCCCTCTTTTGAAAGTCTCACGAATAGACTATATAATTGGATCACTGTGTACAATTTAGTGCATCAAGATTAAACTCATTAATTAATGATACTCATGGGAAGACAAACAAATTTTAGAGCTATCTATTTTGATTATGATATGCTTGATTGAAAGGGAAAAAGAAAAAGAAAAAGGCTCAAGAGTTAAAATGTTACTACCTCCTCGTACTTCTGGGTGAGTGCGAGTCTCTCATCCTCGGACATGTCGGGCCTCAAAACGGCCATGGTTTCGTACTGTCTAAGCCCGGGAGGGCATTCAGGTTCGTCCTTGGGCTCAGTAGCAGTGAAACCGGGCCCGGAAGAAATGGGGTCGTCCTCCGACCCGAATCCAACTCCTTCGAAGAACGAGGAAGAGAAGTCGAGGGTTTGGGCTTTGATGGAAAAGCTAGAATCAGTTCTCTTTTGGTAAAAGAGAGGTTTGAGGGCGCAAGAGAATGCGGAAGTTGGAGGAGGAGATAAGGAAGCGGAAAGAGGTTTGGAGGAAAGGGAAGAAGAAGAAGATGAGAGAAGAATTGAAGTAAGCGAACACGAAGCCATTGTTCAGACAGGCAGAGAGCTGAACTGAACTGAACTGAAGGGGTGGAGTATACTTTCTCTACCCACCAAAATTTCTTTGCAGATAAGGCCAATCGGGCCCAAGGAGATTGGGCCGGGTAACGGGTCACCATTCATAGACCAGCCCGTTTAACCAGCAAACTGTGCATATTAAGATTAGATTGTTTGCTCGGACAAAAGAAAAAGATAACGAAGTTTTGTTACTTTTTTTTTGTTGCGTTTTGCGTGTTCATTTAAATGTAAATTTAGAACCTTCTGAAAAAAAAAAAACAATCTAATCCGTTTAGGTAGACTTTAATTCGTGAAATGTTTAGGTTTCTAAATTTTTTAATACTCAGTTTAAAATTGCAGTTATTTGAAAAAATGATCCCAACATGTAAATATTCAAGTATAAAAGTCTAGATAATTCAATAAATATGCTTTTGAATAATAATTAAAAAAAAAGACTAAAGGATTAACCTATGAGCTAATGAAAAACCCTAACATGACATTTCTTACTATTTTTTTAATGGACAAGCCAATTTCAATTCAGCACATTTATCATCAATTTGTAATCAACCAAGGCTGTGCGGGCTATATTGCCTACCTCTACCTACAACGGTACCATTTAAGATTTTGAGTTTTTTTTTTATTTTTTTTCAAGCAAGAGCCTTAGAATTACATGAGTTGGACGCTTTCTTTTCATCCTATTTTAAAATTAGTTAATTGTTAAAATAAATACTGAGTTTTAGAAGATAAATACTCATAAGATTGAAACATAATTTATTTTTAAAATAAAGAATAGAATTTAATATATTAGAGTGAACTATGGGGGAATAAAGGCCAAAGTAACCTCAGCTTAGCATTGAGTTAAGAAAATATATTGAATGAATAAAATGCTAGCGAATGATCAAAAGTTCAGGTCAAACCGATGAAATTACCAAATTATATTTCGACAAGTTCAACCGACTTTACTGAATCAAATAAAAGTTAGCCATCACTTCTATTTTAAATTCCGTTATTAGCGGTACAAGAGTCCGTTTCCTACATTCCTTATCCACCAAATTAAAAATATGGACCGATTTTTTAAAGAGAATAACCAATAAGGCCTTTGCAAACCTTTTTTTTATTGCTAAGGTCTAAGGCCTTGCAAATCTGCATGCATGTAAAACAGCAAAAGAGATGGTAACTAACCCGAATTAATCGCACGGAAATGAATAGAAAAGAGGTGGCATAACAAGCTCGTAGCAAAATCATCACCGCCTAGTAAGGCATATTCACGACTAAACATCCCATCTTTGATGTTTACAATTATAGGGACTTGAAAAGATAGGAAAAAAAATATAAGAACTAATTTGATGCATGTAAATTAGGGGGGAAAAAACAAGCATACGTTGAAAGATGCAGTACCTGCTAAAATCCAAGGTCAAAGCTTGGAAACGTTTCCACTTTACACGAGACCTCCTCAGCACTGTTACCTTCACTGGTAATGGCGCAAGAATTATCACCCGAACTTAATACGAATAAGCCAACATCTGCCTCGCTCATATTTGTCTGAGCTTCCTTGTCTGAGTAGGGCTAGAAATACAAGTTGAAAAGCAATGATTTAAATTTGAGACGTCTGAAATATTCCACTGATATATGCCTCAGACATCACATGAACATTCTACATTCTAGCTGCCACTGATACATAAAGCGCAACAGACCCAGCTATGGAAAATAATGGCACTTCTAAAAAATGCAAAGCAATGAGAAAAACTAAACCTGGTGGGGCATTTTGGCATTCCTGGCTAACTGGAACCCACCATCAACCGCTGCTTCTGCAGAACCCACTTTAAACAGAGTAAACTAACAATTATTAACTTCTTAAAAGTCAAAACAAAGAATAGATACTACATTTATCCACGAAATCACAAACTAATGTGCTAAAACTCCAATAATTCCATCTTAACTTGCCTTTGGATTTGGAAAACGTAGTATCTCCGGATATCATAGTCTCAGTTGGTTTGCTATCCATGTTCTTGTGCCATGACCCATTGGTCGATCGGCCACCTACAGAAATCCAAATAATCGCATGAACAGGCCCTGAGGAAGCTCACTATCATCTAGTAAGGTTATCTGTCTAACCTATGAGGCAACTCTCCTGAGGCAGAGGGTCTTGTAAAATGGACAATATTTGATTGGCTGCACAAATACCAAGAATCATTCACGCATAGAAATAACGAAACAATGTATTAAGACCAGCAAATCCTGTAGTTAAGTTGATAACGAAAAGCCCAGGTCACACACAATGGGATTTGCCTCCTCCAGAATAAACCTTGCACTTTGGAGGAAAAAGTGCACAATTATAGCAGCTTCATGGAAAAATCAAGGGAAATAAATCAATAATTATTGTACATCTATGATTTATCATGCTAGTACACGTTGCTTACAAAATTTTAACTATCGATTTTTCTCATCAATGACTATGTATCCTGTCGCAGAATGATCAGCCCCCTCTGATTTTATTTATGTCAATTTGTTTATTTACGTCAATGGTACCACTTATCCAGTTATCTTTTCCCTCTTTCTTTCCTCAGTAAAAGGAACATGCACAAATTAGAGATTTTAATGCTAGTGTATGATTACGGAACATCAGCCAATGATGTCTGTTGGAAAACAATGAATTGCGAATCAACTTAATTTTAAGTTTAGATCTTCATATTTATAAAATGAAATTAATAGTCCACAGGCCACAGTTCCACCAATGCATGCAGATAAATATAACTGATATAATTCATATTGCGGGAGTGGGGAAGAAGTAATGCAAACAAGAACAGAAAGATCAGTCATGCTGCAGGCAGCACTAAGTACGAACCATCACGTAAAGGCTTGACTGATGAGACTATCCTGTTTGACTTTATCTCTTCTGTCCCGGGAAAGAGAGAGTCCACGCCTGTATCTTGCCCAATAAAAGGCTTACGAGGTTGTCCTGCATGGAATAACCATAAACAATTGAGAAAGAAAAATCAAAACCTACACAAGACACAGTATTTTTTTAATAAACAGGACAAGGTCTGAGCATTAAACAGCTTGAAGGATACAATCTTTAATAGCTGTCTTTACTGAAACTTAAAGGAGACTACCATTGCAATCTATTTTTTTTAATTTATTTTTTATTTTATTTCTCGTTTAATTCTTGTAGTATTTGCAACCGATTTCTGTGATGGATGCTTTTCACTAATCGTAAAAAAGAAGACTGGATAGAAGCTTAAAATACACATATAAACTTAACTAAATGAGCAGTAGATACATACAATGGACAATAAATGCTAGCTTAATGAGACCAAGGGTATAAATAGCAAGCAGTGATTGGTAGTAAAGTCAGAAACGTTCAAATGACATGCCCAGAACTACATAGCAATACAACTACACAGAAAAATAGGAAACCCCTAATTAAGTCAGCAACTAACCTTTAGAAACGGATGGCTTCACGTCAAGACAGCCATTTTGTCCACGTCTTGGTATTCTTCTCTCAACAACAGGATTACCAGTCCCTCGTTCATTCAACTTCATCGGAGATTGATGGCTTCCTATAGGTTCTCTTACATCAACCAAATGTCCATCAAAATATACTGATTCACCAGATCTTACAACTTCGTCTTTCTTTAGGAACCTTCGTTCTAAAGGTCTTTTGCTTGAATCACACAGAACAACCTGGAAAAAGAACATCAACACTATGCCAAGCGAAAAGAGATAGAATATACTATATCAAATCAATTAAGTCCAATAACTGACAAGGTTGCATGATTCATTTCGAATGATTAAGTTACAATATAAATGGAAATTCAAACAAATTGATGACAGATAAAAGACACTCATGGAGTTGCAAACAGGAAGAATTGAAGAGGTAACAAGGAAAACTATAGCAAGTACAGAAACTAACCTGCCTCCCATGGGAGCCACAAAATTCAAGCTGTAAAAAACCATCATGATACTTCTTGGCTTTTTGTTTTAATTGTGTTGTATATAGGACCTGCCATTCTAAATCGAAAAAGAAAGAAATGTATAAGTGAACACTAAATGGACATGACAAGACTGAAGATATTGAGACGACAACCCCTGGCATAATTGACTGCAAAAGAAATCGACCATACTCTAGCATGAGGAACTACATTAAAATCATTACAGAAGAAAGAATAAGGTCTATGAATTCAGTTATTGGTTTCAGTGGGATTGATGCTAGAATTAAATAAGGAACAACTGCCCTGAAAATACATGTTGATGGCATGCTGCACATCAGAGCTGTAACGAGTAAGGACAATAGATTGACTATTTTAAAAACAGAACATTGGTAACAGAATTGATAGAAATATAAAGGCAAATGATATCGAAAAGTATCCCATCAATAAAAAGAAAGAAAAGAATAAAAGAACCGATGCGTCAACAAACAGCTGGCCATATATAACAGCTTCTCAAATAACTAAAATTTTCAACTAACCGCTTTTTCCAACAGCTACATAGGTGTCAATGTCAAGAGAAGTATGCTGTCTGTCCATCTTCTCCACTCTCTCAACATTAGAACAATTTTCTCCTCGAACACTACAATCTGGTTTATGATTTCCTTGAAGCTCACCAATGTCAACCAAATATGCATCAAATGCAACTGATTCACCAGATCTTATTATATCATCTCTCTTTAAGAACCTGCTGTCTAAGAGTTTCTTGCTTTCATCAAACAGCATAACCTGAAATATAGGGGCAGAAAGCGAGAATAAACATCCAATGTGCCCTTAATTTAAACCTAACTGCAACTAAAGTGTGACTACTGCATAAGGATATTTAATCATAATACCAGTGGTGGCTAGGGAATGAGTAACAAGAAAAAGGGTTATTGTGTGTTCACGAATAGATTTATTGATAAAATAAATATATTTTCTAAGTCAACCTGTCCCCCGTGGGATCCACAGACAACCAGCCGTAAAAATCCATCATGGTACTTCTTTGCCTTTTGAGTCACTTGTGTAGTGTAGAGAACCTGCCACTCTAAATGGAAGTAGGAAAATTTTGGATTGTTAACAGATAAAAGATGAGCAAGAAAAAAATGAGAAACTACTTGCACAAAAACTAGGCAGAACCTATTAAGCTGTCCCAAAATTGAACCCAAAAAAAGAAAAAAGCAGAGTGAGAAACTAAGAACAGCGTGTAAATTAAATTTAATCTGCATGACAGACTCACCTGATGTACTAGGTTTTTTTGTTTCCGGACTGATCTGTGGTGACCCATACTTAAGCATTTCTCTCTTCTTGAATTCTGCAATTAATAATACAAATATACTGCACTGCAACTCATACAAGTAGTAACTGCTGCTAATCAACTATCATCATTACTTCTAGCATTGTATAGCATGGGCACAACTTTGTATAAGGAAAGAGATAAAAAGAAACTTCAATGTACAACAGCAGCAGCAAAAGATACACACACATTTCCAATGAAACTAGGAACGTAGAGATCAATTTTTATCCTGATTCTTGACAATTGTAAGAATAATTAATCTATCTCCACTGTAATGACTAATCCCTTGTTATGTTGATGCAATTTTAAGTTGAACATTCAAACACTTGACAGAGTGACTGTGAAACACAAGATAAGGACACACTTCCACAAAAAGCTGTAGGAGCCAAATTCGAAAAATAATGAAGCCATTGTAAACCTTTGATAATTTGTTGTGATGGACTGAGAGGCTTCCGTGTCGGAGCAATATTTGCCTTTGAATCATTCATTTTGGTATCTTCTACATCATCTCACCAACAATGGAGACAAGAGCAGCAAATCATTATTGAGAAGTAGAAAAGTCAACATTGCTTTAAAAAGAAAAAAGAGTAAATCTATACTTTGGTTCCGAAAGAATTATGTTTTAACACCTTACTCCTCGAGATATCAATTGCATACACTTGAATCCTCCAAAGAACTTTAATCCTCTAAAGATTTAGAGGACTAAATTGACTGACTAAATTTTAGGCAATTGAATTTTTGAGGACTGAAGTGTTATAATCCATATTTATACATGGATCAAATCGATATTTAAGCCGCGAAGAGAAAAATAGAATGTACTGCTAAACTTCAGAGAGAACATCAAAGAGTTCATACTCGAAGGAGTGGTGAATCTGGAAGCGCTTTTTGGTCTTGAATGACCTTTAGGATCAGATTGAGGCTTGTTGTGTGATCCCTGGCCTTCAGGATCGCCAATGTCAACAAGGTAAGCATTGAACTCCAAAGTGTCACCAGAGGTAACGGTTTCATCTTTCTTCAAGAGCCTACACTCCAAGAGTTTGTCGAACTCATCGTAAAGCGCGACCTGCACAGCGAGGAATTGAGCAGAGAATAATGCTACTGATGGTGCGAATGAAATCGATTTCCATGTAAGGACGCACTACTAAGGAATTGTGAACTAGCAAAATCAAATATCGGAAACGAATGCAACGATTGATTTGAAAAATGTTGGATAGGTTAAAAGTGAAAGAATGAATGAATACCTTGTTGGTGGAGATTTGGAGGTGAAGGAATCCATCTTGGTAGAGCTTGCGTTTCTGTTTCATGTGTTTTGTGTAAGTCACCGTCCATCGTTTCGAGTCCCCCATGCCAATTACTATTCGGTATTCTCCCCTCACAATCACATCCCATCACATATTAACTGGAAACAAGCGCAGATCCAAAAAGAAAAAGAAGAAAAAAGGATAGAAAACGAAGACGGCGAATATAGAGCTCCATAAACCTTTTGAATTTTTCGTTGGCAAAACTCGCAAGGTGAAGAGCGCGGGAACGGAAAGTGTTGGGTGACTAATACTTGGGTTGGGTCTCGCTCCTCTAGTGGGAAAATTAAACGAATGCCGTTTTCATGTAAATAACATAATAATTATATGGCACAATATAAATAATGCTACATCAGTAGCTAGCACAATACAAGTAACTCAAATACAGAAGTCTCATGTTAAAATGCATATTACAACTACTAAATGTAAAACACAAATAACATAAATGTCCAGTCTGTCTGGCTTTGCAAGCCTTGCTACACAGGGTGCTCGATCAGACCTGCAAAAGGTAATGTCATTTCCTAGCTAGAGTTAAACTTAACAATTTGAAAAATAACAAAGGAAATACAAAATATAACAAAAAATTGTGTAAGTATACAAATTGTAACCTTGATGTCTAGAGGTCCTGCCCGCGACATATGGGTGCTTCGATATGGCCTCTAGTGTAACATCGACGAGGACGAACTTCACGCACTTGTTTGTCGCGTCCTTGCTCATGTCGATGTACGGGCTCCTGCTGTGTGCCGTGAGTGTTGGACCTGTCTGTGTCCTGCTGTCTCCCATTCCCCGCATCATTGCCATCACCATCATCATCGCCATCATTGTCCTCATCGGGACTCTCATGATGAGGTTGTCGACCTCTAATGCGGGTCCTTGCGAGAGCACGTTGCGAGACTCGACATTTGTCTGGAACGTGTTTAGGCATCGAAGGGACTAGCACCGTAGGGACATGCCTCGATGCGTCAGGGGGCAAATAAGTATGTGCTGGGACATTGGGGGACAAGCTCCTACGTGCAACTCCACAATATCAGGTGAAGTACTCTTGTGATGGCACCTATACTGACCCGGGCCAATGCTGGATTAGCATACGTCTCTCGTGTCATATCCCCCACAAATTATACCAAGTCCCATAATGGTTCAGCCACCAAGGTGCCTGTCCACGTACATCTTTCCCGATTAGGCCATCAATATTTAGTGGCTCGCCCGGAATAAGCTGTTGTGCACCAAACTGTCTCGAGACACGATCCACCTGGTGCCACTCAATGGTGGGGAAGCAGAGAAGGGAAGTCACAAAAGTCCAAATATGTGACTCCTCATAAACCCACTCCGATGTGGCATGTAAGACCTCCTAGTTGTCGTACGGAGTCCAGATGAACTGCAATATGCATTCATTAGCTTTCAAAAATTTATATTATTAATTTATAAAAGGTTTAATTTTGATGCATTGACAGTATGAAACTCTTTTACACAGTTTTATACTGTCATCCAATCAAATCTCTTCTTTTGTATAACTTTTCAAGTAATAGGGTGAAAAAAGGTAACCATATTTGTTAATGTATCATTACATGATTTGATAAATGTGTAAAACTTTTTTACACTGTTAGTGTATTTCAATTAAATTTATTTATAAAATAGTAACACAAAAAATGATGCACTCACATCATCATGGGTTAGTAAATCAATACGCATCGTCAATGTCTGCACCCGTTGATTTGTAGCAACCGGTGAACATTTACATCCACGCCACCTGAAATAAGTTACATATCTTTATGATTAAATGAAATGATCAAACTATAAATTAAATGAAACTCAATGACGAAAAAAATAAAATAATCATACCTCAAGGCCAATGGAAACAAGATACCTTCATCAACTCTAGGCCTTAGCTTTGGCACTCTATACTAAATCCACGACTGTAGCAAATTTAGACATCCGGCAAAGTCTACAATATGCATGCCACATGCTCGACTCAGTCCACGATACAATACAGACAACACGGTTGAACCCCAGCTAAGGGTCCCACACTCCTCAAAATCACGTAGTAACAAGAGAAATCTCAAATGCACCCTGGCAGCGGACTTGTCAGGAAGCAACACTCCACCAATTAGCATGAGTATATATGCTCGTGCTGCCTGCATGATCTAAGCATCAGTCTCCTGTGGACTCAATTGTAGAATTGTTCCCCTAAGCCAAGACAAGGCAAGCGTATTTTTATAAACTCTCCGATAATTCTCGGGTGGCACACTCCCGAGCAGCCGGTTGCACATATCCCATATGTCCTCACCGTGATAGTCCACCCATTGACCCGTGCAACCTCTCACAGGTGGACCATCCACTCGTAGCCCAAGTTGGAAGGATACATCCTGTAGAGTGATAGTGCACTCTCCTCCAGGTAGATGGAATGTGTGCGTCTCAGAGCGCCACCGCTCCACAAAGGCTAGAAGCAATGCATTATCATACTCATAAAAAGGGACCTGTGAGGCATGCCAAAATCCAGCTTGTATCAAGTATGGCTTAATATGAGAATCTGGATCAATACATGTGAAGTCAAACTTACCCCGCAATACTCGATCGGGCTGCACAAAGGAAATAAAATAAATAAAACTATCTTAAAGTGCATAACAAACATATTTACTAAATCATTTTACAATATCTAAACTAAATAAAATTCAAAATGTATAAAATAAAAACAAATCTAAAATACTAAACTAAAAATAAACACGTAATAAACTAAACTAAATTATTAAATTCCTAAGTCTACTTCAAATAAAATTTTTATACTAAAATTTATTAATTGGAAAAAAATTAAAATGTGTAAACTAGCCTCTAAACTAAACTAAACTAAACTCTTTTGTTTTCTATACATAAACTCCACCGGAAAAAATCGAGCAACAGGGGAGGTGAGGTAGACGGTCCAAAGTCACACAAACAACAATAGACATAGCTAAAGAAAAACAAAAGCTAACTAAACCAAAATAACAGACAGAGGAAAACCTCAATACGCATAAGCTAAAACGATAAGCCAATGCCCAATATGTAGCTGACCATTCATCACCATGTAAACACCTCTTAGAAATTCTGAAATTGAACAAACTGAGATGAAGGCACACCCTTGACACATGAAGCAAGCCATCATTATACAGACTTGGACATAAGTTTCAAAAGACACCCCTGAGCATATTCAACCACAAAAGAATACCCCTCCCCACTACATTAGCCAATAAATGAAGCACCTTTAATGCATGAAAACACCACCTGTCATGTTATTTCCTTAGTTCATGCTCAACTGTCATAATATATACTCAACTATCTGTGCTCTTTGGCTTGTACTAGTATGTGGTAGCAAAAAATATCTCTTCACCTCAGGAGATTGAGAAAAATACACCTAACTTCCTGCTTATTATTTCACAGTTTGCAGAATTGGTTAAATGTTAACCCCTTAACATGCATCAGCTACTATAGCAAGTCAAAACTCAAACCAACCCCATGAAACTTATTCCTTGACGGCTCAAATACCACCCGCTCTGCATCATTTCAATCTGTGTGTTGTTCTATATTCTACTTATCAACTGTATTCATATTCATGTTGGTGGCAACCACATCAGTTGCTGGATATGCATTGCTTCTAAAACTGTTAGCAGAAGATAGGACAATGACTTCATTATTTCTGCCTTCCTAACAATAATCATTTTGTCCATCATATTCAGCAATCCAGAACTTTATGTATCCAAAACTAAAGGTATAAACTAAAAATAAAATAGTTTATTATAAACTAAACCAAATTATTAAATTTATAAGTCCACTCCAAAAATATTTTATATTAAAAAAAATTTTGAACCAAAAAAAATTTAAAATGTACTAGTCCATACTAAATTACTGTATCTATTGCATCAAATTTAAGTTCTAATTTTCTAAACTAAGATGAATAACTAAATATCAAATTAAATCTCTATTTTTTAAAAAAATAAAAAATAAAGTTCTAGACTAAAATTTTTAAACTAAATAAAATAAAAAATATTCAAGTTCAACTAAACTAAGAAATTAGAGTTAATGCTCATTTTAGTCCCTGACATTTTATGCGTGAGTCATTTTAATCCCTCACTTTTAAAATAAATCAATTTGGTCCCTCACATTTATAATTGTAAGGGATCAAATTGATTCACAATTATAAATATGAGGGACTAAATTGATTCACTTTTAAAATGTGAGGGACTAAATTGATTCACAATTATAATTGTGAGGGGCCAAATTGATTCATTTTAAAAGTGAGGGATTAAAATGACTCAGCGTGAAATGTCAGGGATTAAAGTTAACATTAATTCAAAAAATTACCTGTATATGAAAACTTGCTAAGATGTGTTCACACTCATCCCAACAATAGAGATTATTGTCCACCATCTTACTTTTACTTTCATTACACTCTTCTCTACTTACTCTCGTTTTTCTCTACACTTCTCTCTAAATTTCTCTCACTAGAAACCAAGTAAATAAGTAGACATGATCCACCACTCTCATCCATATCTTATTTATAGAGTTTCTTGGGATGTATTTACGTCTAACAGTTAAACGTATTACATGCAACTATTCACTATTTTCGTTTAACTGTTAGCCCTTTTTTTAACACTTGGAGACAATGATTTTCTCAGCTAGCCGTATTATGCACACACTGGCTAGCCGTATTGCATTTCATAATAAAGCAGAAATAATAATTTTCGCAGGGCACCTAGCCGTATTGCATTTCATAAAAAGGCAGCGTATATCGGAAAATATTGTTGTGGAAGCACGTTAGAATTACTCCCTTTATAGAGACTACCTATGCACCCTTAGAGACTACCCATGCACTGCACTTCAATAGCCTTTTGCTTATGCCACCCACTGAAATCACCGGCGATCGACGGCCAGCTCTCTCGTCATCGGGACATGGCAGCCGTGTTGGCTGGCCTCGGCGTTGCTACTGGTGTCCGTGGTGATGAAGCGTGCGGTTGCTGTTGCCAGAGACGCCGTCGTTGCCCCCTGTCATTCCGCTGCGCCACCACCTAGCACCGTCGATGGTCTTCCGCGAGGAGGTCGAAGAAGCGTTCTCCATCGCTGCATCGGTTGAAGGAGGCAACGCAGTGTTGAGCAGATCTGGGCGTTGGAGAAAACCTAAGCCACCGAGATCTGCCACTTCGTGACCCCTCATCTCTGCGGCGAGGCGCCGACAACAGTTCCGGCGGCAGCCGTGGAAGGGTGTGCGATGGAGAGGTGGAAGAGAGGTAGGGGTCTATGGTGATGCACAGCTTGTTGAGACTACGTATTTCGCAACAATTTAGCATTTAGCCACATCTCAGAATGTGGTTAATAAGTTGGCGTGTGATGCTCACTAAGTTTTTAAGGAGCATGTTAGACGCTGCCTTGGTGGAAACCCTGTAATGTAAGGAAGATTCCTCAAACCTCTCAGGTCCATTCGGATTTGGAGCAACATTCCACATAGCAACCAACCAGCACCAGGCCACACATGGTATTGCCCCCATCTCTCTCTTCCAACTCTCATGAAATGTTTCTCATCACTCCGTGCGATGCTGTTTACGAATTTATGATTTTATCTTCTTTTGTTGTTATTGGGTGGGTTGCAGTCAGCTCTTTTTAATTTCCACTCGTTTCTGACGGTCGTGCTGCTCGTGATTTGTACCTGCACCTTTCTCAAGATGCAGTTCCCCGCCATCCTCGAACACAAAACTGGGTATTCTATCTTTTCTTGCTTTCTTACTCTTGACATCCAAGACCTAAATGTGTATTCGAATTTATTTATTTTTAAACCCTAGAATGCGGAATGCTTTCTTTCTTTCTTTCTTTTTCGGATTGAGCGTGCCAATCACTATTTCTATAGGTTCTCAACATAGGACTAAAGGTTAGGTTACCCAGTTGGTTCTAATATCGCTGATGTGAATGATATTCGTGAATAATGATGAATACTATGGCTATGGATTTGTAAAGCATTAGATTAGATTACCTACCTGCTGGAACTAGTCAAGGGAGCTCATTTGTTTGATGTTGGGACCAATAGCTACATTCCAAGTATATGGCAAAACTTTCAAACTTGTGACCTGTAATTTCAAGTACTTAAACTGCAGTGAAATTTGTGATTCCCTGGAACTGGAAGGAAGCTTTAGAATGGCACTCAATGGGACTTCTATTTTTGCTGCATTGTCAAATGGTCCATTAGGCTTTGTTTGGGTCCGGGTAAAAAATGAGAGGAATACAAATGTTGTTTGTGTAAAGATTGCCTCTTGTCTCTGCTTATTTGCGTATTTATTCTTCTCATCTCTCCCAAACTTCGCATTGGTTGCAACATAAATTTGCGAACGAACTTCGGGTAAATGATGATCATATGTTTAAGATCATCCAGTCGGCTTATAAGGAGCAGCACCCTGTTTAGGCTGGTGTTAAATTAGCCAATTAGGTAAGGAATCAGATATAGTTTTTAAGGCTGGGCTTTTCTCACAAATTTGAGGCATTGCGGCAGTATGACACTCCATAGGCCATGCCACTTACAGATTTTGCATTTCTTCGAGAACAAAAGGAGGAGGGAAAGTAATTAAATTCAAGAAAGTAGAAAGTAGGGGGACTGAAAACGGGGATGCAATTTCTTTTTCTTTCTTTCTTTCCTTCTCTCTTTGTTTTGGACTAAAATGGGGGAAGCAGAAAATAAAGTGAAGATAAACTTTTGAGTTAAACATTCCCCACAGCTAATTTTGTTGAGATAATATTTTAAGATGGACGGTTATGTAGTTAATATACTATCACCATATATACTAATTTCCTCTTCACTGTCTTCCTACATTAGTTATGGCTGTAGACTACAAGTTTTCATTTCTCCCAAAATCTTTCCTGTACTATTCACTCTTTCAAACCAACCACTAAGTAATGACTTTTATATTCGGCCATTCTTTCATGCCATAAAGAAATGTTATATTCGTTTTTCTGTATATGCTCATAAGTCACATAATAGGAAATAGAATCATGGATCCTTGTTTCCCTTGGCGTGTTCCTTCTTGTGGCTTTGGTTGTTCAATTACGTATCAATGATCAGCCTTCTTCTCGTGCTTTAATTTAAAATAATAAAAATTGTATTTTGTATAAGATTTTCAGATGCTCATAAAGCTGTTCTACGGCTACCTTGCAGGTTTCGGGGATTCTTTTGGAAGGCAGCTAGAATAGGTTAGTTTTTTAAATTTGTATTTTCATGTAGAATAAGAAGTTAGAATCCTTTTCTCGGTTCACACGGGGCATCAACAACGCTTGTTCTCTTACTAATCAAAGAGAACATCACCAGTCACCACAAGAATTTTTATTGCAGAAAATAAATGCCAGTCTTCAAGGACTGATGATTTTGTTGTTTGTTTAAGCTGTTAATTTTACTCTTCTTTTCAAGGGAAGTCCAGTTTTTATTTAAGCATGGTCGAGGAAAAGTTTAGCCAGTTGTTCCTTTCATCTAAAGAAAACGTTCAACTAATTTTATTCATTTGGCTTGTGACTCTGCCACCATGTGGTATTTGGATTCTTGTCATTACTTAAATGTACCGAGTTAGGAAGCATTTCTTTAGTTTGGATATCCTTGGCTTTAGCCCTCTAAGTCTTCCCCTGTTCTAGTTAATTGACTACTTTTATTTACATTATATTCACGCAGGTGAACGGTTAAGCCCTTGGGTGGCTGTGGGATGTGTTACGATGGGCGTATCAATTCTATTCTTCTGAAAAAGGGTTTTCTTGTGCAAATTTTGAAGCAGTGGAATCTCTTTGTTGATCACCTAGGCTCCTATTAGGTTATGCAATGATGACTAGGCTCACACTGACATGAAATGGTGCATGCCCTTAGTATGTGCTGTATTTGGTATTTTGCTGCTCAACCATGAAAATGAACATTTTTCTCCCTTATGAACAGGGAAAAATATCTGTTCTCATCGTTAACTTATTAACTGTATGAAGCATAGGGTAGACAAGTCCCTTCAACCATCCATAATTTATCATGATCAATAATTTGGCTTGGATTCTTGACCAACATTACCAACCTCCACCTGCGACAGGTTCACCTCGCCGTTGGCTTTCCTTGCTGCAACCATCCTCTTGGTTGACTTGTAATAGGTGGCATACAGAATCAGCTGCGCCACCGAAAGCAACGTGCCAAGCCCATTTGGTACCTGACAATTAACCACGATTCTCTTAGGTCATGGATTCCCCTAACAGGGGCTTTTGTCTTTTCGATCGCATATGTATATGATTAAACCAAAACGCATGAAAAGAAGGACTATTAATTTTGCATTTACAGTGATGAATGGATCGAAACGGATGAGAGCATAAGTGGTCCAAGCCACGCCATTCCCAAAGGAGGCGAGAGAGATGAAAAAGGGCATATACTCAACGCTTTTGGTCTTGATCACCAGTTTCTGCATTGCAATATAATGAGTACAAATAAACATAATTCCATTTCACATATAGCAATTGACTGCTAGTTAAAAGCAAAAGGAAAACGAAAAACGATACTCTTCAATTTCCACGAATGAACAATTCTCTATGGTTAAAAATTACATTTACAATTCATGAGCATTGATATTGTAAAATTTTTTTATACTGTCATCTAATAATATATTGTCACATTAACATAAGTGGTTAAATCTCATACCCACTACTATTAGTGTGATATAAATTAAACTTTATATATGTAGACACATATATAGAAAGATTTTTGTTGTCTATGGCAACTAAATGGCAGAGAATTATATGTGAGCGTAAGTATATAGGTGCAGCGATGATTACTGACCATGATAGCTAAGGGTGAAGCATACATCATAATGTTGAAAACAATGCATGTGGTTCCAACAACTGTAGAGCGTTGCTTGACGGTGTGCACCAGAGTTAAGGTGAGAAAGGTGAGAGCGGCGATGAAAATGAGTTCCACGAGGAGCCACAGGAAAACCTTGAGCCTCTTGGCGCGATCAGAGAAGATCAAGAAGAGGGTGATGTAGACGACCTCAATGACGCATCCTGAGGCATTGATGGTGACCACGAGCAGGCTGTGCGGGTGCACCATAGGAAGGCCGTAAAGGGTCCAAGCCATGCAGTTCACCAGCGTCGCTAGGTATGGTGCTGGTGAATACTGCTCCACTGACCCCTTCTTCCATATACCGACAAAAGTTGGCCTGTATGCATGTTTTTCTTGAGTTAAAATAAGGGCACATGCATTCAAGGACAAACAAATTGCCTTGTTCATGTAATGCTCTACTTAGGCCAAAACTTTGTGGTGGATTTAGACTCTCTGTGATTGAGGTCAAAATAGGTAACCGATAATTAAAATGAAAAATAAAAAAGATAATGCAACTCTTTCTAGACATGCATAATGGTGTATTTAAAATATAACAAAACAGTCCATCAAATTTGCAACTCAGCTGAGACCTGTTCACCTGTTTTGTATTTTTTTTACATTAAAAAGAGAGAGAGAGAGAGAGAGAGAGACTAATCTAGACCAAATTCAGTGATGATTTCTAATTTTTACGTTAAGAGAGAGAGAGACTAATCTAGACCAAATTCAGTGATGGTTTCTGATTTACTCAATTGTACTTTTTAATCGATTAAAAATTCGTGAAGAATGTCCTTAAGTCCGTGTACCAAGAATAATATGACTCTTCTAAAATGACAATATCTTTAATTTTTTTTTCTTTTTGTTTAAGAAATGGTTTCTCTAAGGTGTAAGTTGAATTTTAGAGGATAAAGTACACAATCTTAACTATTAATTAAGTGATAATTAACGGTGTAAGACTTTACAAGATATAAATATCAGTATAATTAATTATAAATGTGTGATAATTTATACGCTAATTTTTTGTGAATTGAAATTATGTCCAGCGTTTTTTAGTTTATTTACATATCTAAAGAAATGAAAGTTTTAAATAATTTTAAAGAACTCGGCTTTTTTATTAGGAAAAAAAAGAAAAAAAAGATTATATATTCATAATCCAAATACATTCAATCATAGATCATTAATAATATAATAATAAACACACTTTTATTTTTCACTTTAAAGTAAAAGCCACTTTAAAATAGCTTTTTCCAACTAAGAAAAGCTCTTTATTGTTCAATAAGTGAAGCAGAAGTAGAGTAATTTAAATGCATGGAACCGAAGTAATTAAAGTGACTAAATTTAAGCCTTTTTTTTTTAAGGAAAAGTTTATATGGGCTATGCATCAAATATTTCACTAAGTTAGGAAAGATCCCAACCTCTTTGAGAGAATTTTTAGAGGGTTACATATGTTACTCTATATTCTATATATATGGGCCAAATCTTAATCAATTGCATCTACTCCCATTGGCAAAACTTGAAGAACACCTTACACTTTAAATATCAATGCAATCCATAACCCAATCAAAGTGACAAAATTAATAAGGTAATTTGTAAGAGATTTTAAATTCGAATTTAACTGTTAAAAGAAAAAGAGCGTCCATTTTGATTTTCGTAGACAACTAGTTGGATTTCATGATAGAAGGCTAGCTATTCTAATTGTCTGTCATTCTAAAGATAGTTCCCTTTTTATGGACATAGTTTGAAAAAATCGTGGCCTCAAAACAAAGTTAAAAAGCGAAAAATCAAGCTTACACTGGAGACAGGAAGAGGAAGCCCGAGATGATGTTTCCTGAACACACAAGTAAGAAAAACTGAGATCTATGAAAAATATCGAAAATAATTTTCACACACACACCCATATAAAGTAACTAGAGTCGATCACCTAAGATGCCGACCGCTGTTCGAGCAATTTCTACTGCAGCTGCAGTCATTGTTAATGTTCCTAGCTGTGAGAAGTATAAGGGTGAATGATGGATGAATATGGTAACAGGAAGAGATGGGGATGGAGCCTTTTTGTTTTGTAAACGGAATATGGAAGAAAGAATGACGTAAGAGAAGGAGGAAGTCTCGCGGCAAAGAAGTGTCGGATATGATATGAGTCACTTTCTTAAAGCAAAATGTAGCTTGGTCTTATCGGAATCTGGTTTGTCATACCATCTGCATGACATGTGCATTGAGTTGCGTGACTCGTAGCTACACAGCCTTGGAAACTGCAAACAATATTGTGCTGTGCTGTGCTGTGCTTAAATAGAGCAGAGAAAGAGAGAGAGAGTCTTCTCCTTGATTTTGTCATTGTCTGCGGTAAGATGCTGAGAACCCTGCTCAGCTAGCGTCACAGTGATCAGAAAGCAATAAAATTCCATAATTAGTGGCTCTTTTTACAAAGATATATACACAGTCTTTTGACATGATACGTGTATGATTGCCATTTCCCCCCACTCAATTCCCTACATGCCTGCTTCACGGACTTCATATCCTTAAAATTGTTGGAAGGGAAAAAATATATATATATTTGATTCTTTCTTCTGGAATACAATATTTCCCTTCTAAAATATTATCCATGCGTATAATACATTAAATTCGATTTCGTGAATCCAAGATATCCACCGAAAAAATAGTGGCTATTCTCTTTGATGGATAAAATTTAGTGAATTATGTTTTTGGTCACGAGACCCTCATAATACATTAAATTGTAACTACAAAAAATGATTATAGTACATTGATTAAAATGAATAAATATCAAATTGATTTTTTTTAGATGAGCTAAAGAGTTATACTTAATCTAAAAATTAGACTATTAATTTTATGAGAAATAAATCTTTAAATTTAATATTAATATAAAGTCAATATAAATAATTTTACATATTATTCAATCACATATTTCTATATTTTTCAATATATTTGACTCTTTAAAATAATAACATAAAAAATCACATATATGATGATTTTTAATTAACTTTTATATAGACAAGGATAAGATTTCAAAATTAATTTCTTGATATTTTAATTCTGTTACGGGATTAAGCTTAAAATGTTATCAATATGAATGTTTTATACTGTTCACTAATCAATTATCTTGTTATTTGTGTGACCTTTTATATAGTTATTATGAAAATCTAATACTATTAATGTTAATTTCAAGAGATTGGCCAAATGGAGCAATAGATGGTTTCACATATAAAATGATTTAATTAGATAATAGTATCAAAATAAAACTTAACTTTTAAAGTAACTATTATCATAATTCAATAATTAACGTCACAATTCACAGTTAGACACAATGCATATTTGCAGTAAGGGTGTGATGCAATGGTAAGCCAAATGTTGTTTTTTTGGATTTACTCTCGGGATTTATGAATAAATATCATTGGAGGCGTCCTTATTTAATTAAGCGTCGAACCGTACTCCAAAACATTAATAACCAATACGGGTGTATATGGTGCAATAGTAAGCAAACAGTTCTTCTAAGGAGATTACCAAGGCTCATATATACAGCGGATTTGGGATGAAAATTGATATCCCAAATATATATACATATATATAGTCGATTGAGTATGTGAAATATCAAAAAAATTGAACAACAATAGCTAGGCATGTATTCTAATAATGGATATTACTAGTATTTTTAAAAACATATTATCTGTAAAAAATAAAGTGACATAATGAACTATCAAATCATTTTTAAACTATATAAAAATTGATATATTTGATCAACTAGGTAAGAATTACGAATTCATCAATTAAATTAATAAAATTTTATACCCATAAAAAGTTATTGAGAGATATAAAGATACAAAGATTCACAGCTAGTGTAAATAGACTTCGCCCATATACATATATAAATTGGTCTATTGGGTTTAACTGAGGCACCTTATTATTATTAAAAATCTAACAGTTACAAAAAAAATATTTTAATCTATTGAAAAAATAATCTATTTAAGAAGCCTTTTAACTAATTCAAAGATATATTTTCATACATATGTTTAAATAGGCATTTAAAGAAGTTTTTGAATTAGCCAATTAAACTTTTCGAAAGATTAGACTATGGATATAAAAGGACTAAATACTCATATCCGAAGATAAATACTTCTTCATAATTTGAAAGCCCCAAATTAGTCTATATCATTTAAAGAAAAGGGGACAATTACTCCATCTATACAATTTCGTACAATAATTTTAATATGAATCTTTATGAAGTGACAATTTTATCCTCATTTTTAAAATATAAGGAACCAATTCAAGACTTTCAAATTTTTAAGAACCAATTTGTCCTTTGATACATTTTTAAGAGACTAATTTATACATTTATCGATACAAAAAAAATGCTTATGTTAGATAATGAACTCAAATTTAGAGTACTTGAAAGTTTATATCAGGGCTATTTAAGGAACTTTCTACGGCTCAACATATAAAGTATGGTTTACCGCATACCATGTATTTGACACATTTATAAAATGTGGCTAAATATCTGAAAATGTGACAAAATTCATTCATTATATTTTTTAATACACTGAATATATGGCGCGTGGTACATCATAGTGTATCACATCCTTGGCCCTCATTTAAATGTAAATCCAGACCAGCGTTATTCAATTCCTAATTTCTCAACTTGATGCTTTGTATTTTCAGTAAACTAACTCGTTAGCTTTAGGAACTTTTCATCAGGTGTTGGCCCATCATGAGTTTGGAAGAAGCTAGGCCGCTGAATATGTGTTGATTTCTTGTCAGACTGGGACGTCTCATTTTCCACCCGGAAACAGAAATTTCTCCTGCACAATATGATGCACAATTCCACCTAGAAACGGAAATTAGTTTTCGGGCCACTAACCCAAAGGAATTGATATGATTCTGCGGATCGGAGTAAATGCCATTTGCCAATGTAGTTCCAAAGAAAACTGTGTTGGGTAAACGCATGCTTCGGTGGAACGGCCCCTTTTTCCTTTTCTGCCTATGCGTTTATATATTCATAATCTTCAAAGGAGAATATTTTCATCTTCCACGATTTATGATTGAATATAAGATAATGTTAATAGTCAAATGCCCATTCCCCACCCCCCCCCCCCCCAATTTTCTTTTTAAGCCTTTTTTTTTTCACTCACAAATCCCAATGAGATCTTGTCTTCCTTAGTTGAATTATAATGTCCACAACAATCACATTGTATTGGAGTTTATAACTGCTACAGTTATTAATTGTAACATTTGTATCTTTTAAGAAATCAAGTGTTAAGCTGAGACGTACACAACTTGGTTTGCATGACTGAAAAGGTTATTAAAAAAAAAAAATAGAAACAATGTACCGCCGCCCAACAATGCGTGATATCTCTATATCATGTTCCTTTTTTTATTTTTTTACTTCGAAATCTACTCACATACTTCATATTTATCTCGGTATGAAATTATTGTAATCTAATTTAAAGGGGGTAAACTTGTACGTAATGTTTTTTTTTTATTTTTTAACAAGCATGACTTGAGTTCGATATAAATATTTTAAAAGAATTTAAAAGCTTTATGCCGAAATAACAAACCTTAATTATTGGTGTCATAGTTTGATCGTTGATGAATGAAGATGTGAAAACAATAAAAAGGAAAGCTAATATTAATTGATTAATTTTTACTTTGTTATTTGATATATTTTTATTACTAATTTTAAAAAAATTTCTTATTATCGTATATTAGATTTTGTTAAATATTTTATCGATTTAACTATTTAGTCACATAGACTGTTACGGAAAAAATAAAAGAAAATATATTTGTACAAATTAATATTATACAGATTATTTTTTATTTAACTTTAATTCATTAACTGCATACAAAATTATATTGCTATTCATTTATATATTATTATATTGATAAATATTCTCCCACTTATTAATTACTTAAAAATTTATACAAGTAGAATGATTTTATTAAATGAAATTATGATATATTAAAATTAAACTTAATGCTATCCATGAATACATACATAAATAGACCATAAGGTGAGATGACAAGTATTCTCTCCTTTTTTAACCAAGAACATATATATATATATATATATATATATATATATATATATATTACACTCATGAATATTTTGTAAAGAATAACCTCTTTTCAAATATTTTTTATATTAAGAAATATGCTAGAAGTTTATTACTCCCTCACTTTTAAAATATTTATCAATTTTGGACTAATATAAATATTAAGAGAAATAATAAATGACATTGGTAATTGAATAAAATATAATGAATGAACTAATATATTCTTACAAATTAATTAATATAGCACACTAATATTAAATGGAATGCTTTGAAAAAATGAAATTAATTAAGGATAACATTGGACAAAAAAATTAATTCTTCATTAAAATATAAAATTGATAAATATTTTAAAATATAAAGTTGTCTAAAAGTTGACAAATATTATGGAAGGGTGCAAGTATTTCACTTGCTGTCTAAATTTAGGGCACATACACTCACGTGCTTTGCACATGAATCATGGTAAATCTGAGCCATGGCGCATTGGTTTAGTCCAAACTCCAAACAAACATCTGATGCCATTAGAGCTTTTCGTCGGTGACGCGGAGCCGATGCTTACGCTTCATCTGCAACACAGCATTGCGCTTTTATATAAATTTGCGAACGGATGATGTTTCGTCTACAGAGACATCTTAGTACATCTCAAACATTAACGTACGTAGGAATAATGTCATCATGGGTCTTTTTTTTTTTTTAAAGTCCATAACTAGTATTTTCGAGGCATTAGTTAGAAAATTTCTGATATTATTTATATTACTTTTTGGGATATCTTTCAATGGATATCTTAAATATTCATTGAGATAAAAATTGAGATCCATTTTTAATTAATATTTAGAGGAAACCTAAAGATATCTCTTAAAAATGTATTGAAAAATTGTACAAGTAACATTTTTCTTAATGTAAATAAAAACATAAGTGAAAGAAGAAATGAAGAAATAGTAGCATAATTGCGATGAATTATATAAGAAACTTATGTTGGAATTTACATAATTGTCAATGAAATAAACAATAACCAAATTCCTACTTCATATATCGATTTAATCATGAATGTGACATATGCAACAATCACCATATCTACATAAGAAGATTGGGTGTTGGGTTACCTGGATAGGTGTTGACAATGAAATATCTATAGTCATTCTGACTTGTTAGAGAAGACACAAAAGATATAGAGATGGAATCAATTTTTATGTAGTTATTTAATTATGTTTTATTAAATTAATAAAAATATTTAGTTTAACCATTTATTATCTTAAAAGTCCTATAAATAAAGGTATATGATTAGACAAGAGTATCAAGCTCTTTTGCAATAAAAATTAATCTTAAAACTGTGTTAAAATTCATAACACTTATAAGTGGAAGACATTTATAACATGCGCTCTTCATTAGAATATGAAATAGTTTGTTTCTAGAACAAATGTATTAGCTTTCACGTCAATTTTACACATAAAGTAATTCCAAAATATTTTAGTAATCTAATCGTGATTAATACGTAAAGACTTTTTAATTATCGTAATTTTCAATTATAACTTTTTCTCACTTTCTCAATCAGTCCCCTAAAATATTTGTGAATATAATTATATAATCCATACATAGAATATAAAACTCCTCATGATTCGGAATTTGGTAGTAACAAACAACTAAGATGAGATAATGTTAGGTAGGTTTGTCGGCCGAAAAAAAAAAAACGACAAAACATCGATTGAATATAGTGATTGGGATTTACGACGGACGCCGAGAAACATAAAGGTGTGTTCTGCCTGCACAAAATACTAAAGAACAGCTCCGAGAGAAGAATGTGATTCTGCGTAGTAGTTCCTTATCTAATCGTTGATGAATCAATCAATATCCAAAATGAAATTGACTTTTCATTGAAGCATCTGGTGACCTCCTGCTGACCTCAGCCTTCAGCGTTTAATAAGGAGCTAACAACACATAAGAATCTAATCCAGCCCTTTATTTCAAGTCAACAACAGGAAAAAGTACAAATAAAACACGAAACATCAGAACAGGGTACAGGGCAGGGAATACGTATACCTAGATGGTTAATTTTGATTTGATTATTGGTGCTTGCTTATCTGTAGGATGAAGATGTGTATTGGACAAATGAATGAAGGACACAGGGACTTTAATGGCTGTGGGGCATATTTAAGTCAAACTCTATTATGACCATAATTAGTATTGATTTAAGGTAATTAAAAAAATTGAAAACTATAAAAATCATTAACGAAAACAGATAAAAGTTAAAGAAATGAAGCATCCCCAACTTCGTCTCTTCGAACTGCCAGATCTGGGCCGACTTCGCCAACGCCACTGCTTCCTCGGTGCCGTCGACGGCCTTGTTGCTGTCACCACTGTCCTGTTGTCCATCGAACCCAAGGTTAGAAGCTCAAGTTTTTATTAGGTGTGAAGCAAGCTTGCCAAGGTTAAAAGCTCAAGTTTCTGATGTTAAGGGTGTCATGATGGAGAATATTGAAAAGGTACAAATCCTTGCTCTTGGCTGCGCTAGCTCATCGGAGGATATGTTATTACCACAGATCAAAATAGTAAATCATAGGATTTGTATTTTACAAAGCGTAAATGCGGCTATGTTTGGAGTTTCAAAAGCAACAGAGAAAAGCCTATAACAATGTGGATCTAGATGTTGCGGTGATAAGAAGGAGTAGCCTATAACAACGAGCAAGGGAAAGGTTGCATTATGAGAGAAACCGTAGATGTAGAGTTTTTTATTTTTTTTCCTTTTAAGTTTTCATTTTATTGTTGATTCAATCCAAAATATCAAGAAGCTGATTAAGGAAAGTAATATGACCTTGATTTAAGCCACTGGAATCTAGCCCGACCTCCTCTTCACCAATGTTAACTTTTTCCCCCCCTTGTCGAACAGCAGCTTCTGTGCCAGCGCACTATTTCGGTATGGCTAAGCGAGGTTGAAGGTCTTGCCAGCGTGTTCCATGACAAAACAGAAGGGGGAAACCAATGACAGTAGCAAGGAGGGTATAGGATTCGTCGAAGGTGGTGGTGGAGTTCACGATATTAGTGGTGGAGATGCGGTAGTGGTCACGATGGTGTCATCGGAGAGAGTGGGGGGAGTTCTTGACTCTTTTTTCTTTTTTTTTTTGCTGGCTAAAATTTTGGAGGCTAAACTATCAATTAATTATGGTCACTAAACTTGTTTATAACAACTTAACCCACACATTAATAAGTCCATATGTCCAACTTACATTGGGCCAACTCATTTCTTCAGATAACACTTTCATCTGCATATGAGCAATGGCCTTGATTATTAATGTTGAGTACGTTTAGATATTTTGTCCATGGTTTATTAGAATTTTTGTTTTTATTTTTGTAAGTGGTTGTCCAAGGTTTCAACTTCTAAGATATCTATTGAATTCCGAGAGTCATACACAAAGGTATGGATGGACACAGCTCTCACGATGGAATAAAGTTTGCGCTTTGTAGTCACTGTGTGGTTAACACAATTCTTGCACCAAACATTTTCACAACTCAAAGGATAGACCAAAAGAAAAGGAACATAGTTTAATAATTTATCGTGCTCGCTCATACACACGACGAATAACACACAACCTCATCAAAATTTATTCACTCAAATAAAAATTTGCTTCCAACATTTTTCCGGTAAAGGAGGATAGGGATGCAATTTTTGTCGTACAATTAAAAAGGTCACAACACATTTGATAAAAACAATTAACGAAGGGAAAGAAAAAAAAAAACAAAACAAAACAAATGTGTGAACAAATATCAAGAAACAGAGAAGCTCAAACTACATATTCAACCCTATACAAGATATTCTATGTTACAGAATGTGCATTCAATATATAGATGAGTAAAAATATGGTTAAATTCTAAAACCCAAACCAGGCCACCTCTTTGCCCCCTCCTTCTTTGTCCTCTTTGAGTTGGGATCAATGAGGTTTTCCAGAGATTTGGCTTTTCTATCTCGTGTCTTGCCTGCTTCTTTCAGGAGCTCAGCCAGCCTACGCTTCTCATCTTCAAAATCAGGATTTGCTATTCCAAGCTTCTCTTCTCTCAATTTAAGGACATATTCTAAGATCTCAATTGCATCTCCCACTCTGAAGAATGGTATCATGTTAGGTTAAGAACTAAAGATGTCACGTTCAACATCAAATAATATGTACAGCAAAATCAAGAATACCACAAACTCTGGGAAAAAAGGTAATTTAATCTCCAAAATCTGAAGAATTTTGGAGAGAACTTCAAAGCGAGTAAGGGTTGAAGAAAACAAGAATGTCAAAAAAGTAACTTTACCTTCCCATAGCATCATAAGTTGCTGCAAGATTGCTGTATACTCCAAGAGTGTCTTGATGACATGGGCCACACTCCTGTTCAAGAATTCCCCTAGCTTCTTCAAATAATTCAGCAGCCTCGTCTATCTTGAACAACTGCACACATGCCAACCCCATCTGGTTCAAAACAACTCCAAAGAAAGCAGACTTCCTTTCTCCACTGGCTCTGAGTTTTGCTACAGCGCTCTCAAAAGAGTTCCTTGCTTCTTCATACCTCCCAATCATGTAAAACATGACTCCCATTCGAGCTTCTATTCCTGCAATTGTGCTCTGCTGTCCTGGTTTATCCTCCAACAATTTCATTGCCTTTTGTAAGAGCTTCAGTGCCTCCTCGGGCTCATCCACAGATTCAAAAATGGCTGAAACTTCTGTTAAACCTCCAGCAATCTCTTCTGCCGTGGTTCCGGGCACTGGTTTTGAGTAAATTCTTAAAGCATTTTCACAGTATGACTTCGACTCGCGAAGCTTTCCGGTCCTGTGATACAAATCAGCAAGACGTACAAAGACAGACGCAACTGAAGGGTGGTTTTCTCCCTTGGCTGATTTGAATACAGTAAGTGCCTTCTGGTACGAGAAAATAGCCTCATCAAAGCGACAAAGCGACATGTAAATGTTTCCAATGCTGACATCAATAGAAGCAACTTCATTGTCCTGTTCATTTGCAATCATCGCCATACTGGCAAGAACAAGGTGCTCAAGAGCTCCTTCAAAATCCCCTTTTGCCTCGCATATAAGGGCCATAAGCCTTCTATCAGCTGCCTCTTCAAGAGAAGCAGGTTCACTGTGTGCACGGTGAATCTCAAGAGTCTTCTTGCACAACTCCTCTGCTTTGTCAAACTGCATCGCTTGAACATTGGCCTCAGCCAAGTATCTGCCACACACAAAACCAATTTCACTTTCATCAACACACAATCCAACAAACTCCACACCACAAAAATTAACACACATCATCCAATCCAAGCACAACAACTGTCAATTGCACCCCGCCACACACAGTGAAAGAAAACAACAAATTACTATCAATGCAACTTGAGAAATGGTTGATCTATGTGCACTGCTACGATCAAAAGTGTCTGCATTAAAAAAAAAAATGCATAGAAATGCACAAATAACGTGATATTGATTCCTTGATAGATAGAGTTTCATTCATTTTCTACATAATAAATAAACTGAGAACATAACAGAGACTATATCCATTTTTACGCTAAGTTTCCAAATCCGAATTCAAATGAAATTGTAAACATCCTAATGAATTCCACGACAATTAATTAACCATAATCAATTCATCATCAGAATCAGAATCAGATACCTGCAGGTTTCTCCGACCCTGGGATCTGTGTCGCCCAAGGCGTGGATCTGAATCTGGAGGCCCTGGTCATAGGACGCGATGGACTTGTCCACCTGGCCAAGCATGGAGAACGTGTCCCCAAGCTGCATGTACCCTGAGAAGGCGGCGAGCGCGTGATCCGCACCTCTGGACACGTCAGGCACGTGAATCGCGCGCTCCAGCACGGGCACGGCCTCCTCGAACCTGCCCAAGCTGCAGTAGATGGCGGCGAGGACGTGGAGGCTCATGGCGAGGTCGAGGCTGGGCTCGCCCTCCACAGCGCAGCGTTCAAAGGACTTGGAGGCCCGGATGGCGTAGTCGAGGGCCTTGGCGGGCCCGTCGCCGGATGCGATGGTGTCGCGGGCCAGCTTGAGTAGGAAGGGGCCGAGATCGGGGTTGTCGAGTGAGGCCTCTGAGAGAACGGGGTTGGAGGTTGGGGTTTCGGGGGTCTTCTTCTTGGATCGGGAGGAAGGGGAGGGTGAGGGTGGCTTCTTTGGGAGCGGGGAAGGGGTTCGGATGCTGTTGATGTTGGTGTTGGTGTTGGATTCCGATCTCTGGGTTGGCGTGTTGGGTACGGAGATTCGGAGCGGCGGAGCGTCCGGTGGGGACTTTACGGATACGAGGCCCGGCATCGTGGTGGTGGTGGTGGTGTCTGTGGAAATTGAATGACTTGATGGATGAATGGGATTCAGAAAGGGAAGGGAACGGGGGGGAGATTTGTTTGTGGTGGCTTTTTGTGAGTGTATGTGAAATTTGTATAGGGAGTGGGGGTGATGATTGGGTTGGGATGGGATGGGATAAGAACTGGGCACCACTCTCAACCGAAATTGGAGTTTTGGAGAGAAGAGTGCTGAGCTGAGCTGAGCTGAGCAGAGCAGAGCAGATGAGATGTCTCTGCTTTGCTTGTGATATTGTATGTGCGGTACGGTTGTCAAAGGTGTGACTTGTGAGCTGTGATGTGAAGGAAAGGTTTCACACGGCTTCACTTTCAGTTCTCTACTCTCTTCTTTTGTGCCGTTGCTTCTTCCCTTCTTCTTCTTCTTCAACCTAGCAGGTTACTATCGTAATTCACCCCTTCTACTCTCTTACTTTCTTTCTTTCTTTCTCCTTCACGGAATGCGAATCAACTCGATGATCCATACACCCATTCATATTTAATTAACTATAACCACTAGCAATTAATAAGTGTAACATTCTTTCCTTTTCGTTATACATTTGATTCGATATCTGTTTGATATAAATAATGAAATATTGTATTTATTTATCTATGAATTGTACACAAAAGTAATTACGATTAGTCTAGTGGTGAGGACTACATAGATTAGCTAGAAAACATAACATCTTATGTTTAAACCTTATTGCAAACAAAGTGATTTGTAAAGTATCTAGAGAAAAAAGTTGTACACAAGTTTCTCACTCATAGGTTTTGATTTTTCTAAAATAAGAAACTTGGTGAAGTGCAAAGTAAAAGTGAAGTATTAATCATCCTTAGATTAATAACTTTTATCATATGTAGATCTCACTAAATGATCAA
This sequence comes from Dalbergia cultrata, assembly GCA_031216105.1. Taxonomy (NCBI): domain Eukaryota; kingdom Viridiplantae; phylum Streptophyta; class Magnoliopsida; order Fabales; family Fabaceae; genus Dalbergia; species Dalbergia cultrata. The sequence goes on along the minus strand of JAVHNL010000350.1, from coordinate 90,423 downwards.
AGGTGGCTAATCCTTTACTTTTTCACTTTAATAACCTTATTATTTTAGAGGAGTCAAATCTATCAAATTGATGAATTAAAACTTTGTGCTTCCATTTTTTTCCCTACTTATATGAGTAATATTATTTATATTCACACTTTGTGAGATATCATATCGACACACTTTTATCTATCATTGAATGATATATAAGTACCAAATTAAATGGAGTCCATACCCCATCTAATAATAGATAGAAATGTGTCGATACAGTATTCCATAAATAATAAGTATAAATAACATTTCTCCCGTTATATATTGTCTCTGTCATTGTATTACTTGAAAGTTGACCTCAAAGAATTTTCATTTGGTATAAACTCTAATAATTTTAACATTTTTATTTGTAAAGCATCAAATTTTAAGTACGAGAGAATAAAACAAAAAATTTTTTAAGTATCATACACATATGTTATGCCCTCTTTGCGTCGTAGGATTTTTCTGCCCTTCCGTAGTTACAAGGGAGAGAGAAGCTATAGATGGGCCTGATCCAAAAAAGAAGATTCTTGAAAGGTTTATGTCTAAACTCAATAAATAATGCACAAACGTAATTATTTATCATTCAAGAAAAACGTCAGTTTCGTTGGGAGTGGATTGAAGTTTGCTTGCTATCTGCAACAACCGAAAAACTAATCCATTTTATTTATTCTACTTGACGTGTAGGCCATAAGATTAATAGGCGGAAAAACAAAATCTGGAATACAGGCTCCGCAAAAGATGTTGAAAATAATGCCATTATTATTTCATTCCAACTTGGCTGCGATACGAAAATGATGGAACAGTAAAATTGCTAGTTTCACTCAGCAATTCATAAATGGTATTTACCAGCAATAGTAGCACAACATTATTAGAATTTGCAATAAGGTCTGACATTGGAGGTAAGGGAAGGGGTGAAACTATTTATTGTCCCATTTATTCCTTGCCAGTTGCCACCTCTGCCTGCAGTTGATGGATCATGCTCATCTTGCGTCCTTCAATTACCGACACACACGGGAATAACAGAACCCTCGTAAATTTGCCTGGAATTTGTTATCTGATTAAGCTTGAGAAGAACATTTGGAAAACTGAGGAGGATTCATTGCCACAGTGCTACAACAGTGCATATCTTGTTCTTAATACTATGCTTCCACAAGGGATATGTTGTCATGACCAGTTTCTCTCAAAAGCCATTTGGAAAATTGATTAGGGACGTGTAATTCATGCGCATTATCTCCCTCTGCATTTGTCCCAAAGTCAACTGGACTAGATTCTCCATTGATGAGCCTGATTTTAGTTTTCTACTACTATCACTATGATAGAATAATTTGTCACTGTGTCTTTCTCTTATCTAAGTAAAATTATGGTGTACACATGCACATTATTTGGGGGCAGTTAGCGATCAGATATTTGCTTTTTCAATTTATCTTATTTTGGTTCTGCTGTGCAGAGGGGGCCATTTTGAAGACATGTTAGGCATCTACCCTTGACTTTATGGTTAGCACATCCCGCTCTAATTAGTGCGATTGATCCTTATACAACAATAATAATAATAATCAACAGTAGATTAAAAGGCAAAGAAGCTGCAATTATTATCATTCAACAAATGATATCATTGCAGATTAACTCGTTAGGTTGGAATGTCAACTAATAATATATATATATATATATATATATATATATATATATATATATATATATATATATATTGTAGGATTTAATAATTGAATAATAATATCTGTGTAACACACCTACACTTGCATATTGGTGAAAAGCTAAAACAAAGAAGTGTTGCTGATCCCACTTACATGCATTTTCATAGTTTGAGCAGCTAGAGAAACAACACATATTCGGCTACCATTTGAACTGCGGTGTATGAATTAAATACCATTATTTATTGCTGGGTTGCAGATCTTACGGCTTGATATATATCTAGAGAGAATTAAGATCTACCACACACCATTATATGAGTAATTGGCAAATGCTCAATCCTATTCACTATATGAAACCAAATCAGTGGATCAGTTCATTACGTACACCTTGAAATGTTCCCTTACCACCACAATTTAAGCTTAGCATCTCTGTAAAATCTTATTCATTCCAACTATTTAGTCCACCTTAATTATGTGACAGTTCACCATCATCTTTAGCTTAAATTAAAGAGTAAAGCCCCAAAATAGTTCCTAAGGATTTTCAAATCGGACAAAATGGTCCTTGAAAAATAAAAATAGACAAATTAGTCCCTCACCTTTTCAAAAATCGGACAAAATAGTCCCTGACGAATAAAAACAAACAAATCAGTCCCTCACCTTTTCAAAAACAAGACAAAATGATCCTTCCATCAACATGAAAATGAAGGTTTGTGGAAATATATGACATATAATTTAGTTTAATAAGAATAATTAAGAGTGATATATCATCCATGTAACAAATCATTAATAGAAAATTTTGATGGGCGAACTATTTTGTCTAATTTTTTAAAAGGTAAGGGATTGATTTGTCTGTTTTTATTCGTTAGGGACCATTTTGTCCGATTTTTGAAAAGATGAGGGATTGATTTGTCTATTTTTATTTTTCAGGGACCATTTTGTCCAATTTGAAAATCTTCAGGGGCTATTTTGGGGGTTTACTCAAAATTAAATGTTGAACACTACATGTCCTCATAAATTAAATAGCAGCGCTTAAAACATAACCTAAATGCTATTTTTTTAGAGATTGATAATCCAAATGCTTTTATAGTAAGCTTCAACAACAATATAATTCGAATTCAGTACCGAAAAACCTGCAATCCTAATTAACTGATGATATTGCATGATCAACGAAAAAGTTTTATGATATTTTTGTGTTCAGTTGCTGCTAATAAACGAAAATGTAAAAACCTCAAAAAGAATAAGCTAATTATGTTAATTTCCATATGAATAGATACTACTATTACGTAACATAATTCATTAATGAAAAATACTACACGCTGCGAAGTTGAATTTGTAATACGACCCGTGACTTCACAAAATAGGATACATTGTGTTGCGTTTTCAATGAATCCGTCTTTTCTCTCTCTATATTTGTTTTTTCTACCCCTACTTTGATTTATTGTAAACAAGTTCGTTTATACGAAACTGATTTCCCACACCATAGCACAGCTCTTTGTTAATTACTGGGAAATTAATAACGGATACAAGCCTTACGCGGGCACGAAAATTAAAACTTATTAGTTAATTACAATCATAATTCAACTGAACCACATTAATAAGCTTATGGCTATTCGGGGATATAGTATATTTATCTATTTTTAACGTAGGAAGAGAAAATAAAGGTGGTCTTATACCTCTGCATTTGAAGAAACTTGAAGGGGCGCCCAAAATCAACATAGCACAGACAGAAGCATTATGCTTATCAGACGTCGTCCACTAGTATTCTAGGTCTGAGTCAAAATAAATTAACTTCTCATCATTCGTTTAAGCCGGGGTGGTGACTTCCATTTGAGATATTGCTTCCGAGTCAGCCAACTACTCTTTCCAGCACTTGTCACCCACAATCTATGCCTCTGGATGTCAGATCTAATCCAAAATCTTAAGACAATGAGTCATGGCTTCTTCCACATTATATACTACTCATTTAATTCATTTTTAACCAATATGAGACTTCACTTCTCACACTTAACCTTAACATAATAATGATGATTAAAATACCGAATTGAGATGTTGGGGCTTTTGAGGGTCACGTCAATGAAACCACGGCACTTACCACGAAGTTGACTTCCTATCTTTTTGCCTATTCCATAACCCATTATTATTTCGGTTGTCGATAATAACAGCCAACAAAATTGATCACCAGCGTTGTTTGCTGATTTCTTCGCCTTTCAATAATTATTTACTTTAAAAATTTAAATAATATAAATTTATTAGCATAAGAGGAGAGAGAAAGTTGGAGTAAATTGAAAATAAATGAACATAATTTAGCAAATTATTCTTAACGTTTATTAATATTAATATTTTACTGATTATTTTCTTAAGTTCAGTGTATATTTAAAGTTGAATAATTATTTAAAGACAAAAAGTTGTATTTTATTTATTTTTACTTTCTTCTAGATTACCGGTGTTCAAAAGACTAAAACTTATTAGATTCTCTGATTAATTTGATTTAAATCAGATCGACCATGATGAGATATGCTCTTTTTTTGTATTATTTATTTACAATACCTGAATCCAATTTTTTTAAAAAGCAAATGAATGTTAAATTACTTGAAGTAACCAAACATTTGGAATATGTTAAATCAACATAAAGTTAATTATTTAGTTCTATGTCAAAAAATTATTTATTTCTTTTAAAATGATTTCAATTCATGCATGTTAAATGTTGAATTGATCCAACTTAAGAATTTCCCCAGATAGACATGCGCGTTATCTGCGCTGATAAAGTACTACGATGCCATGACATGGATCAACAAACAAAGATTGAACAGCAAATGACGGAAGAGGAAGAAACAGGGATAATCTATCTATAATTTATTAAAATTGATCTCTAGTTACAAAAACTTTGTTTAAGCCTCAGCGGCACATGATTATAACATAAAATATCAGATATAAAAGCTCAGAGTAGGAGGACATCTCCAGCTGTCATCAGTTTTTCTTATACTTCTTCTGCTTTTTCGTCTGGAGGCAGTGAACTGGCTCGAATTATTTATTCTATTAAATATACATTTTGACATATATAGAGACAACACAGCACAACGTACAGGTTAATTTCAACCGCGGGGCTTCCCTTTCCCTTGATCATTCCTGCGGTTAGGGTCAGATTCTTTGTAGTCCTGGGTGTCAACATTCACAAGCTGTCTTCCCTTCAGCTGAAAAGGGACCTTCAAATTAAAAAAGGTGGAGGAACAAAATGAATTATGTATTAGCCTGAAAGACGAGGTTGATTTTAATTTTGTTACATGATAAGTTGTGCACTTGGAGATAATTAATTAAGCCCATCACTTGGAGGATCAAAATGCATGTGTACAATGTATTTATATATGCATATCTAAGCTTGTGCCTATGTGCAATTAGTTTACCTCAGTTGGTGGTTTTATTTCTTCCACTCTAATCCTCAAGCTGTTGACTCTAGCTACAAGAAAAGAATTTGGCTTGATTAGTTATCATTCTGATGATGGCATGCTTTAATTAAATTACTAAAGAATGAGGACCCGCTTACCTGGATACAGTTCAACAAAGAACAAAAGGAAGATGATAATAGAAATTCTGAGCTTGGGATCCATATATAAAGTTGTATACAGGTATATAACTGGAGTGGACGATGAGATGGGAATTGAGAGGCAAGGAGATGCTTTTATAGTAGGCATTGGCATATAGCACTGAGTAGAATCGATGCATGAATTTTTTTTTTCCTTTTTCTTTTTCATTTTAAGGTAGAGGGAGTTAAGAATGGAAAAATTGCCTTATTCTTTATCTATCTTAAAACAACAATATTATTTCAAAATCCAAACACCCTAGATATCCTCCTTACAAAAATATAAGATTCATGACTCTCTTTATTCTCTCGCGCCCTTTTTTCCTCTCAAGAAAATCTTACATGCTCTGAAAATAAATCAAAGTTTTGCTCTGTCCCAATTATTTTCGAACACATGGACATTGTGGAGACAATATTATTTGTTTAAATTTATTCTTTAAAATTAATAAAAAAAATCTTACGATTACTTAACTCTAAATTATTTCCTAAATCCTATTACTCTTCACCCCAACAAACAAAACATGTAAGATTTTCTCCCCCCCTCTCTATTTCTCTAGGGTGTTGGGCGCCTATAACTTTTTTAGTACTAAAATATTATTATTATTTTTTATCCATTCTAAAACAAGTAAATGTTCTTCTAGCAGAATACATGTGGCCAGGCCAGTCATGATGCATTCAACTGGAATGAGAAAAGATAATGTGATACGCATTAACATGTGGACTACAAAGTCAACTCTACTAATTAACTTAGTTGCATCATAACCCTTAAAAAGCTATAAACAAAACCACCCTTATCAAAAGTAACTCATAATTAATAAATTATAAATTAGCACTTAATGTATGTATAATGTGTTCCTCTAACTAGTTTAGTTGTGAAAAATGTTATTTCAATACTAAAAAGTGGGTGTCTTCCATCACTATTGGATGTGAGTGGCTTGCACCTTTTTTTACCAATGTATCACATCCAATAATAATATAATGAGTATCCTAATTTAATTCTCACTTTTAAATCTTAAAATAACAATGTTCATTTACATGCTAATGAATAATACCAAAATGGAGATAGTCAACCAACGGATCGGTGCTTATGACGCGTATGCTTCATGGTATAGCTTTTCCACGGTAGGTAAGTTCATTTGGCACTTGATTTTCCACTATTGGATGTGCCACTTTGAATGGCTACAAAGAAAGCTTATTAATTCTCATAAGAGACCTTCGAAGAAGACAAAAATTGAAAGCTAGGAATTGGGGTGGAGGAAGTACTAGTCTCTGCTTATGCAGAGAGAAGAGTTGGTCTAGGAGCACTTACAAAAGCGAACCAGTACAGGAAAATTTAGGGCATGTATTTTAGGAAATATATATTTTAATTTTTAATTACCAAAATAGTAAAAATGGAAAGCATATTTGAAAAAAAAAAAAAAAACAAATACAAAAGAGTTTTTCTCTAACCAGGGATTTTATTACATAAATACAAATTTAACACCTCATATTTATACACGTTCATTATACACTTGGTGGAACTCATAAACAATATTAAATGCATCTTAAATTACATAATGAGACCCACTTTTATATCAACTTTATTATGAACATGTCGTGTAAACCAGAGATACCAAACTTGTGCCTGTGTAAGAGTTTTTTTTCCCAAACAAGTCCTTACCATCTGCCATGAGTTGAAGCTTAACTTGATATGAAATATAAATACTTTCTTTTAGAGTGACCAAGGTAAACGCCCAAGTTGAATCGGCATGATAGCAACATTCCTCCTATTTCAGGTCTGTTTAATCTGTTAATTATGCATAAAGAATTGTGAAACATTTCCAGTACTAAATAGATGCGAGCAATTGGCACCATCAATTTCACCTAATAATCATTCAACACGAGAAAGAAAAGGATGATTGATAAGCACAATCTTGCGGGGAGAGAAGTCTATTTATCATGTCAACTAATAAAGACGTGTCTTGTAGCAACAAGCTCTCCTGAGTCAACATGATGAATCATTTCATGCTCCAATGCGGTGTCACGCACCAATTAGTACCCACAGCTACGTCCATGAAAAAGATAGTTGACTACATATACGTGTGACAATTCCCTCTGGCTGGTACATACCTGCAGAAATAATATATATCTTTTTAGATAATAAGGATGATGTTACTTTCAGGTTCTAAGAGAGCATAATACTGTGCTGAATTGGGTTGGCTGAAATTCCCAATCAATACTAATGGGATCAACAAACCGTCGGGTTTTGAGAACTCTTGGTCTGTTGTTTTCTGTCACGGATCATCGAAATTTTGTTTCCTTTTCTTAGTATTTTAGTGGTTGCTAAGATCTTATAATAGACATCATTAAGCTTAGAGTAAATTGTGATGATGTCCTGAAAAATTAAGCAATATTGCATACTTAGAATAATATATACTATTTTTTCAAAAAAAATAGGTGATATTACACTTGATACTATTCAATTGTACGGAATGAGACATTATTTTGTAAACATGATATTGACTATCCACGTGGGAAAATCAGTGCAAACATATTGAATCAAGAGGTTTCGTGTATCACCTAACCTCAGGAGAAATCATCCTTAAATTTACCAAGCAAAAGGTTGAGTTATGGTGAAAACAGAGAGAGACTTGCTGCGTAAACTGCTAACTTTTATTGTCTCATTAAATTTTACCCAGTACAGTAGTGTAGACCATTTAAGATCTTTTAAAAGATTTGGAATTATGGATACTTTATCCTCTTGAGATTTAAAGTAAAAGCAACATAGCATTGGGCAACTCCCTAGAACCGCTTTACGTGCTATGTAGCACAGATCTTTTAGGCATAGCGCCCACCCACCCTTAAATTCATTAGATTTTCCTCTTTTCTTGTACAATAAATCATATCAAGTGCCTGAATCTTTCTGGTAGAACGACTTAAAGTGAATTAAATCACAAATGAGTTTACGGAACAGAGTTGCTGACAGGAGTCGAAGGATTTAACTCCAGAGTTATGTTATTTATACTCATAAGATGTGAAACACTATAGTAATTCATATTTCATTCACCTTTAGATGAAATATAAACTTCATTGAAATAGGGTCCATATCTCATTCAATAATTAATGAAATATGAATCGACATGGTATCTCACGTCTCATGAGTATAAATAATATTTTTCAATTCCATATATGATGAAGTACAATGCTTAGCTTTTAAATACAATTTAACTCAGCTTGAAATATGCAACCCCCGTACGAACTGCTCCATGTGCTCTGAAAAATAGAATCTTCTATGCATTTATTCCTCAAATGCTCATTCCCAACATCATTTTGGGATCTACTTCCTACAAAGAATGAAGTTTCAAAATCAGGAGGACCACTGCTGAAATAGTGAAATATATATTATTGAAGACTAATCTAGTCTCCTATCCTCAAAGTTATGCTACGTTGGAACCAGTGATTAATATCCTGTACAGTATATGGAAATGTAAGAATAAAGTGTTTAACAAGAAAAGTTGTCTCTGAGGTTTTTATCAAAATGCACACAAGATATGGCAAATACAAAAGAATTGTTAGTTTTGTAGCATCATATGCTTTGTCCATTCTGATGTCAGAAGCGATCTTGTGCTTATGCACTTTTCATGTATGTCTGGAATTATTTCTCTTCTCATTTTAACTAATAAAAGCTTTATTTCCTCGCTCCCCTAAAAAAAAAATTGCAATTTTGACGAGCTTGATTACGTGGATCACGAAACTTAACTACAAAGACTTAATCCCTGTAAAATTAGCAAAAAAGTTTAGAAGGTCCTTTTACAGTTGTACCTACTCCAATCAGAAGGTTGATTCCACAAATTAAATGACATATTATTTTTCTTTCCCCTATTCTAGGGGGTGTGGGGTCAGTCATTAGAGATGGGGATGCAATCATTCATTCATTCTTGCTGCACCAACCTGGGCCATCTCCCCAAAACTTTACGTGATTGAGGCCGAAGCTATGGGCTACTTTGGACGTCATTTTGGAGAATGACAACTTGAAGGTAATCCCAGCTCTCTCCAGGCCCATTAATCAGTAGAATTATTTTGGTCTCATTATTTCAAAATGCTTAACTCTTGTCATTTATTTCAGGTCTATTTCTTTCTCTCGTATTAAAAGGGATACAACCAAGTATCCCATTACCAATCCTAACTCAACGTGGATGGAAGGTGCTCCTAGCAATATCTGTAATCTGGCCCTAATGGGCATTTTAAACACACACACACACACACACACACACACACACACAGAGATATATATATAAGGATTGTTTAAGCAACTAGCACAATCATTTGTTAGCCTCTTGTCAATTGATTTTGAGTAGCTTTATTGAGATTAGAGGCGAATTGTCAAAGGCTTCTTACTCCATGTGTCAATTCCAATTTTCTTTACCAACTAATTATTTCATGGCTTTAAATTGAGGCACAGATCCTGACTTTGGAAAGGGAGATACCCACATTAATCGCAAGTATCATTCCAACATATCAACAGATAAGAATATTTAACCATCCCTAGTGAAAAATAAATTTCTAGGAATATAAGCTGAAACATCTCCTGATATATCTCAACTATTGGTGATGCAGTCATGCATCCTTCACCTAAATGAGAACTTAAAGTTTATAGTCTAGCACCAACTCAAAGGGGCAATTTCGATTTTCAAAATATTCGTATTTCCTAGCTTGCCGTCTAAGGGACGCCTCTCAGATTCGTTACATCTATCTAACACATCTTTTAGAGAAAACAAAAGCCGCAAAAGTCCATGGCTGTCTAAACCATTTTCCAACACCAAAATGGAATGTTAAATGATTGATGGTACATGTATACTATCGAAATCAAATCATAAAGGCCTGCACTAATAGATATACCATAAAGATAGATCAAACCATCATGTCAAGAGTCCATCTAAACCGAATAAAAGTTTAAAAAACTGGAGGCTGTGAAGATCTACAACAGCAACTGGTTTCAAGATTGAATCTCAGTCCATTAAACATATGGATACAAGTTGATATCGTGCCACCCATATAAAAAACCTGGATGGCAATGTAATGTGGTACTTCATAGATTGCAGAAAGCAATAAAGAATCATGCGACGAATCAGCAGCTGCTACACATTTCATAAATACTAAAATATACATCGAGAACAGGAGCCAAGGGTAGTTTCAAGAGTGCTGGTACAACAGTCCCACTTCAGCAGCCCACGGAGTGGTCTTCAACCGTAAGTCACCTGCAGATTTTAATCTGGCTCGAAAAATGCTTCCACCAGACATTTGCCTCACAAAACGAGTAAACCGATCCCAATTTCGGGATTCAAACATTTTTTTGTCCATTCTTACGAAATTGAATGAGAAGGGGCGCCTTTCAATCCCATTTGAGAAAAACTTTGACATCTTCAGCACTTGGGTGAATGCATCATCATCCAAATCAGTAGAAAAATTTTGACCTTCAAGTGATATGTCACAAAGCCTAGCAGCCAGCAAAAGCTGTCTAAGAAAACCTTCAGGGCTAGCATCTGGATTTATCTTCTTCATTACCGCATCTTGCAATTCAAAACAAGAGCAGCACATTGTGAATCCATACTTACTAAACATGCGAGCAATGGGTAAGTATCCATCCCTGTCAATAGTATTATAATAGCCTGCAGTTAACTCTGACGGATGGGATTGTGTGACAAAGTGCCAGTGAATGGCAGGCACTTTTGCCAATATATGGACTTCTGCACCCCTAAATATAGTTTCAGCTTCCCTACAAATTCTCTCTCCATGCAGTAGCAGCATATCTGAGTACCATTCGAGGAAAAATTTACCATATGGTGTGTTCCAAGAGCCAGCTTCATTTCTAAAAAATTCAGTATGCTCAGGATTTTGCATCAAACTTCCAGTACTGAATGGACCACTATTTCCCCATTCGCGCTTTCCAATCTTTCTTGCACATGCATTTAGTGAAGCAAGCATAAACTGGCAGGTGTCAAACAAGAGAAGAAGAAAGTTAAATATGATGCTGATCATACAACACCATAAGTATCAAATTGGTATCAGGCTTTTTGCCCATCTCTCAGAACACAGCAATAACCACAACTCCACAACTTAATAGCTAAATCTGAATTTTCAGCCTACCTTATCATAACACTGAAACTCGCCAAGTTCATGAGGCCGAGCCGGATTCGGCTTCTGGGGAGAGAATGACGGATATCTTAGTTCACCACCAGGACCCATGCCTATCTGTACACCCTGCAAAATGGACAGAGTCACACAAACTACTATTAACATCTGATAATAATAACTGGAACTTTAGAATCTTCTTTGGACTTTAAAAATCCCAAAATCATCATAGAACCTTACTGTGATGATAACACCAAGTGAAGGCCTGAAAGCATCCCTGAAGTCTCTCATAAAATCTGCGTATGCTTGAATAGGAGAGCGTCCACAGAGCACAGGAAGAATATCACATCCAAGGGAAATGTATTCAACACTTCTTCTTCCGAACCGGTCAGAATATGCTAACTCTGGATCTTTATGTAACTCATCAAGCACCCACAGAGGAAGTGGTATCCTACACAAAGGGGGACAAACTTCCATAGTATGAGGCATATGTCTAGGAAACAATAGCTACCTACAAAAATAGTAATCATTCAAATAAACCAAATATCAACTCTGCACACGTCAAAATCAGCAGGTGAAAAATAATAATAATAATAATAATACAGGCTGGAATTATTATTTCCCCACTCACTATTAAGACATATCAATAACAGTTTATGTTTGAGATTTTGTCTGTGGAATGAAATATCTATAATCTCATTTATAAAACCAACCTACACTTCTTCGACTAGCCAAGCAAGATCAGCTACATTGATCAATTAATGCCAATTCGGGATTTGGCCCTAAAGTATATGGCAAAGTTTTACATTAGTTGTTCACTGCTTAACCCAACCCTTCTCTTTTGTTATATCGTGAAAAAAGTACTATGAACCTTGGATACATACTTGCAATTCTTTTCCTTTGACCCATTAAACGAGTACTTGTTAACATTTGGCAATTAAGAAGCACCAAAAAACAAATTATACTTCTACAGAAGCATTGCATTGGCCAGACCAATAGACCATACCACTCCGAACATAAAGATAATTCCCCAAAAGACTAACACAACCTGCACTAAAACTACCCAATTAACGGAAAAAGCTACAACGAAACTTCGCCATTCCAATCAAGAACACAAATCAAATTCACAAGCACCCTATCAATAGAACGAATCAAAATCAATTATCAAGCATACCAATTAGGATCATCAGGCCCTGTGCCGTGCTGATGGAACGCAAGAACAGCTCGAACCTTAAGGCCACACATGCAAGCCATCATGACGAGCTCACGATAGCCACGCCAATCGTAAACCCTAGGCTCGTTCCTCTCAACGATTCCCCACCACATCTCCACCACCACGCCTTCCACGCCAGCAGCGGCAAGCGCCTTCAGCGAGAACATCATGGCCTTCGGCCTCCAGAGCTTCCCCTCGGGGCCCACAGAGTTCACGGGGAGCGTCACGAACACCGGCGATCCATTCCTGTGGCGCTGAGGCGAGAAATCGTGGTGGAGCTCGTAGGGTGCATCGCCGTTCCCCGGCGAGACGGAGCCGCCGGTGCCGGAGGACTCGGAGGAGTTGAATCGGGAGGAGATGGTGAGCCGGCGGCTAGGTGGAGGGCCGGTTGGGCTGGTGAGGGGAGGGAAGCGAGTTGGGCGAGTTGAATCGGAGCGAGTTGAGGAGGGGAAGGAAGGTGAGAAGTATGCGGTTGATTGGGATGCGATCATATTATTATTATTATTGGTTGGGAAGTGAAGGTTATGAGTTAGGGTTGGAATAGAATGGAGGAAGAGGATGGGTGGATGTGAGTGAGCGAGTGAGAAGAGTGTGTGACTGAGAAGAGTGTGCTGTGCTGCGAGCGAATGAGTGATGAATGCATACCATAGCAAAGGCATAACGGCATACGCACACAAATACTACAGCACATCACTCCCAGAATGTGGAGGAGAGATTATATGCCCTTTTTTCACACTTCTTTTCCTTTTTCTTTTCCTTTTTCACACTTTTTTCTTTTTTTCTTTTTTTCTTTTTCTTTTCTTGCCAAAAAAAAAATTGAGAATGCTCGTACGCATATCCTTTTTACTTTCACTTTTTTTATCCTTTTAGTACAATTTTCACTTTTTTTATTCTTGCGATGCATTTCTCAATATTTATATACTATTGTATATCCATACCAAAAAAAAAAAATTTACTATTGTATGTAACAACATTAGCTAATAGCCAGTAAGTAATGAGGATATATAAAACAAGAGGTATAAGAATTCTATTAACAAAAAACCAAATTATAAGGATTCATTTATAAATGAAACATAAATAATTACAAAGTAAATTAATCATCTCTTCCACATTGGATTTACAGCATTTTATTTATAAGCTATAGTTATAGCATGCTTGATTTTTGAGTAATGCTACATTGTCATAAAAAAATGCTAGAAGTTTTGACACAAAATAAGAGTAGTTTGTTGGATGAAATAGGGACATGACACACTTATTCATTTAAATATATTTGACAAATAAATTTGAATAAATATTTTGACTCTATTATTTTCCTTAGCTTTTCATTAAGAAACCCTCAAACCACAATTCGTAGAAAAAACCACCAAAAAGGCTTTTTTAAAATTATATTTAAAAATTTGCGAATGATAAATCAAATATAAATATGCTATTATGTAAACTGTGTCCTTAAACTGACCGTTGTAAACATGTGTCCCCAAAATCATGTACTTGCAAAAGAACTAGTAATGAAAAATATTGAATCAAGATCCAAACATTAATTTATTGAAGAAAAAAGAATGCAGTACAAAAACTTACCCACCACTTAATTTCTCCTTAAGATAAGGTTTTGCGAAAAAGGACATCGTAAAGCTTAATCAAGGATCAAAATCATATTAATCATTAAGGAATACGTGCAACGCCTTCCACCACCAACTTACATAGAGGGGCTCGCATTTCGTCTATTGTTTGTGTTGTTTCTGAATATCACTATTCATGACAAAAATAATTATTTATCTAACCATTTTTTTATATAACGTTACTCGGCTTGAAATGGTCGTACATCAACTCGCAGAGTTTGTTTTCGAGCTATATACCATATTTGTTAAAAAAATTGCAGAAACTGAGCTCAACGTTGAAGAATATTACGCCAAGGGTTTCAAGGACTCATGGCATCGAGCAATAGAAAATATTATAATTTTAGTTATAATTTAATTGCTTAACAATTGCCTGGCTTGTGTATGAATTCAAATACGTTGAAAAAAGTTCTTACTTCCAGGGAGATTTCCACCATGAAATCAAATTTATAGTTACAAATAAAGGATGTAAGAATAATTCTACCAGCACCTGTGCAATATTTAAAGTAACAATTGGCTTCTACGTGAATCTTTGTTAACACCGATTGGTGCAAGTGTGCAACTCCGTTTGGGCATCCGTATTCCGTCTACTTCGTTTCGATTCAGACCACTGATACTGAATTGGTAGGGGGGTCAGCTTCTACTCCTGCGTACGAACCAGATTGGTACCAACCACACTGGAGACGCTAGAATTGAATGCTGTGAAACACATTGTTTGGCTACGAAATTTCAATCATGCAACACCCCGCATGCTGACACGCACCTATAAACTATGCAAGGCACATATATTTCGCAAAATACTAACTAACAGGAAACATGGAAACGCCCTTGAGAAAAATTATACCACGTCCCATGAAGATATAAATAATCGACAACTAGAAAAACAATTAAAAAAATTCTATTGGAGACACAATGATGATTTGAATACTTTCAAGGAACGGCTAATATGTTGCATTACCTATTCCAAACAGATGGAATGACTAAGACGATTGTTTCACTCTACAGCCAGGAGTAAAAGGATAAAAAGGAAAAAGAAAAAAAGACATAATGTATCCCCCCTTTGCTGCCCCAACCCAACCCACCATATCTAGCCAGCAACCCCCAAAACCCACCCCATAAACTCCAAACAATTAAAATACTCATGCAAGGCCCAATAGAGACGGCATTGTTCCTCTCCCCATCATTACCGTTTCTCTTCCTGTAAACTGCATCTTTTCTGCCAAGTTAGCAGAAAGATTAGTCATCACCGACCGACTTCCACCATAGCAATGCAGACAATAAATTTAAAAGAAAAAATAAAAGAAAAACGCAGACTCCATGTTGCTGACATGAAATGCAGACAGTGAAAGGACCGAAACACCTGTGCCCAAAAATGGTGATGACCCGACTCATGGCATGCAGTTGAGACCTCCACGCAACAAATGCAGATGTATGCAAGGACTAGAGACCCAAGACAACAGAGAGACCCAAGACAATAGCAATAGCCTCAAAATGAAATTGCTCGACTGATTGCCAACTTGGCCCACTCGGCAGATTCCTTGATCAAATGATCTTCGGATGACAAACACTCTTTGAGGAAATCTTTGCTCGACACAGATTGCTGAATCAAAGGACCAGCATTACTACCCAAAGTATCGGCTAAGTCTCCAAGCACACCAATTGCTGTCTTCGTCACGACATCATCCCTGTAAGAACGAGAGATGCCAATGGGTTAAAAATACAGAAATTATAAATTTGCCCAAGCAAAATATACATACAGAAGAATTTTGAAAATCCAGAGTGTACTCACATGTCCTTCTCCATGTACAAACTATCCAAGAATTGCAGTACATGAGGAGCATAAGGCATCAGGAGTTGGGTCTTCGGGGAGCCCTTAAACCCTTGGAAGATCCCAGAGTAAGCCTCGAGGATTCCATTTCTCAAAGAGTTTGTGTACTCTGTCATATCATCATCAGCACCAGATGAATGAGCAGAAAGCTCAGCAGCGCTCTGAAGCATGGGCATAGCATACACCAAGTACTTTTCGAAGTTTTCTCCAATTGCCAAGGCAATGTCACCAAAACATGAAAATATAGGAGGCTTAACGGACCTATGCAACTGATTGCTGGACAAATCCTTAAGAAGTTGGGTCATAATCCCATCACAATACGGCAATATTTTCTCCTCCAAGGCCCTGCATACATCACCAACCACACCCACTGTGATGGCACAAACCTGGTAGTCTTCAAAATTTTGGAGACCCATCTCCAAATACTTGTAAAATTCTGACATATATTTAGCAAAATCAGCACCAGTTGCATAGGCCAGAGCTCCAATTGCAAGCATAGCTTCTTCATGAGCTGTTGCACTTCGAGAGGCAAATACTCTTAAAAACAAAGCCATAATTTGGTCAGCATACTGCATGAAATGATATTTTGTTGGTTCAGATGAACCTAACTTCTGTATGATAACCTGCAAGCAACCACAGAGAAGACCTTGCAACTCATTCTGCCTCTCATCAGATGCAACCTTCTGATTCTCAAGAGTCTGGTGGAGCTCCATCATGATGAGGGGTGCAAGTTGTACCACCATTGGAGCAGTTTCATCATTAGAACACCTGACTACTTCATTTAAGGCTTCATAAGCTGCCGTTCGAAGTCGTGACTCTACAGCATCCTCTCTGTGAGTTACAGTGAGGAGAGCTTGAACAATATCTTGAAAGTAGGGGGTCAAGGGAGAGGAAGCAGATCCAGCATCCTCATAACCTTGGGCAAGAAAATAAAGAGCACCGCATGCCTTCTCAGCAACATTGGGAACATCTTTCATGCTCTGAAGCAGCACAGTAACAATCTGTTGGCAGTTTGCTGGAGTGATAATTGGTGTATCCAAAGCTGACCCATGCAAAAACTCAAACATTCGCCCAAGAGTCCATGCAGTAGTGTCCTTTACATGATTACTTGGGTCTTTCATCAGTGCCGTGAGCATGAAGTTCAAAGCCATATTCACCAATGGAACAAGCTTGTCAGGGGACGGTCCTTCCAAAATGGAGCCAAAGGCATAAGTGGCTGCTTCCCTTTGCCTCCAGTCTGGTTTAGTTATATTTTCTTCAATAAATGGCATAACCAGAGGCACAATATCATCGCCAACTGTTCGTGCAACCAATCCCAAGCATGTGCCCCCAGCCATAGCAATGTTCCAAGCCCCTTCATCCTGATCTTGATCTTCTTCCTGCTTTAGCAGTGTCTCCAATAACATGGGAACAAGAAAAGAAAGTGCCTGCTTAATGAAGTAAAAGCAAGGAATATCTGAATCCCCACTAAACTCGCCTCCATATTCTTCTAATATATCAATTTCTTCATCGCATATTGAACTCCAGAACTCAATAGCCTGGAGTGCAACTGGCTCCTCATCTTCCCTCACAGCTTTGGCAGTGATATTGAAGATATCTTGGATATAAGGAGCCAACTTTTCATAGTACGTTGAAGAAATGGCTACCAAACACTCGAAGGCTGCTCGTCGAATCTTCAAGTCAGGAGAAAGAGTGGTCTCACAAACAATTCTCATGATGTAATCACGCTCCATATCATTAGAAAAATTTGCCTGAGCAAAACCCAAAGCATTGTATAATGCTCGTATGGCAGCAAGTCTGACATCATTGTTTTCTTCTGTAGAATTCATTCCCTGAACAACTGCAGTGAGTATCTTATTTACATGATCCTGGTCCACCACATCTGGAGAGACTTCTTCACAGATGTACCCAAGGGTCTCAAGAGTTGCCTGCCTGGTAGGAGCAGGAAGCTGATGAACATTTGACAAAAGGGATCCTATCAATTCAGGCCATTGCTTGTGAGGCAACTCAATACCAGCAACCTTTGCAATAACTTGTGATACAGTTGATCGAGCATCAGGGGAAAGTGAAGAAAGGGTCCTCAACAAAAACGCTTTAATCTGGGCTTTCAAAGCTGGGTCCAATTGCAGCCATCTTTGAACAAACTCCATCTTTCTGTGCTGTTCCTTTGCATCCAGAGCATTCTTGAGAATTAGACCTGCTAGCTTCCGACTCTCTGCAGGCTTCTCATCATTTGCCAATTCCCCGGCAAGAGAAAACAAGAAACTTGGAAGATTCTGCTCCTGAAATTGTTTCAAGTTTTCTTCCGCTTGTTTCCTTACAGCGCCATCCACTGCTTGCGCATTTAAAAGAATTTGAGTAACCTCCATGGCCATCTCTACCTGAAAATTACACATAATCGCATCAAGAAGGAAGCTCTAAGAATGGACACAACAAAACAAACTAGTAATCGCAATTTATCGGTGTGCAATATAGTTGCTACAAAGTACAAACTGAATAGATATAGATATTAACATATAAAGTAACCACAAACAAAAATTATAAATAATTGAGCATACAAGATGAGTCTGAGCCTTTTATTCGTCAGCTTGTTATCATATCAAGACTTCGGTCACCAGCACAGAAGGGAGAAACAACAGAAATGAGTATATTTAAAGTAGCATAGCATTAACAACAAAGACCAAGATCCTGTGTGCAACAAACTAAAAACAGAAGAGGTTCGCCAACACAAGATCGATGAATTGTTAACGATACATGACATATCACATAAAGGGCAACAGCCAGAAATACATATCAAATAGACAAAACTTACTTCTGAAGTGAAAACAGTAATAATACAAACACTGTTCTCCAGATAAATAATTAAAAAAAATTGAACAAGTCCTATCATAAACCTCATATCACTACATGGAAATCATGCACCGTACAATATCATGTACCAAACGCTTTTCTCCAAAAAGTAGGCTATAGCACACTGGGCTGTTTTGCACATGTTCCCAACAGATCGAAAATACAAGCGGATAAGATTCACATCCATATTCTACATTCCTTCAGCGGCCAAATGAACAGTGCATCAATAATTCTAAATCATTCAAATTAAAATTAAATCGATTCGAACAAAAAATGATTCAATTAAACCACCAACAACGAATAACACTGAAAAACTGAGGAAAACAAAATAGAACTGATTCTGATCAAGAATGCAAACAAAACACAAAAATTAGTCGAATAAACTACGAACACAAACAGTGGAATAAACCACTACCTCGGATCAGCGCTCGAACCAGTAATCGAACAACAAAGCAAAACGAAGTAACGCAAAGCAAAGAACGTAACTAGAGAATAAGAAAGGGAATCAATGAAGAGAGAACTTACGGCGAGTTGAGAAATGGAATCGGCGGAAGAGAGAGGAGTGAGTGAGGGACCGAGTTGAAGGGAAGCGAGAAAACTCGGAGGAGGGGGGAGCGGCGACTCTGAAACCCTAGCAGAGTGTGGGAAAGTGCAAAGACACGGACACTGTTAAAATTTTGTTTCTTCAATACGTCTTTTTTATATTCGTTGTACGACACTTCCGGTGGGACGCGAGCCAATATCCACCGTTGATTCAAATAGGATTGATCCCATCCCTCCGTTTGGCCTATCAACGGCTCAATTTTGAAATCTTTGGTGGATCTTGATTTTTAGCTAGAACCCATCGGGTGATTCATTTTCTAGTGCTAGCGGTGTCAGGTGGAACCCACGCGACAATTCCTGCGCGTGTGCGCTGAGTTGGGGTCCAAATGAATACCATATGATATGAATTGGAAATTTTGTTACAGGTTTTCTTTTTTTTTTTTAATTATTATTCTACGCGCCGTGTCAATAGTGTTTGATTTATCATTTATAGTGACTACTCACTAGTGTGGTCGAGTGATTTTAATTAATAATTGCTATCAATCTATCATAGAGGTTTTTTTTAAAGAAAATAAAAGTAAAAAAATATTGCTCTTACTCGCAACTACTTTCATATTTTCTTTCTTAGATATAATCATATGATAAATATGATTATTTCATTGTGTTTAAGTTTAAATCTGCCTTTATTAATCTATTATCTTCTTACATATTATTGTTCTTTTCTCATTTATTTTGTATAATTATTATCATTTTATTGTATGATTATGACCCCTTGTTAAATCTATGATATCTAAATTTCAATGTTTCTTTCAACTTGACCTAACTTACCACTCATCTCTTGTATATTTTATATTTAAAAAATGCAAAATGATACAAAAACTTATATCACAAAATTATTATGAGTTTAACCACAATATCTAACACAATTGATAACTACCTAAGCTCTTTAACTTTACAGTTGGTAGCACAATTAGTCAAAGATTAGATTCATGGCAGTATTTATAGAGTGGGTTTGATTACTAGAGACAAAATTCATATTTGTAAGCTCGACGTCTCAAGAGGATTAGTCACTATTTCTAACAATGGATATCCTAGATTAACCGAAAAATAATTATTATGAATTTTAAATGGCTGATAATTAGTTTTCTTTGTCATGAGCCTAAGACCAATATATTTGAACATTACACTCCTAGAAAGGAAGCATGTCTCATTCGTCAATTTTTCTATCACATTTACAAGAGCCAGTGGATTGATAGAAACCTACATGCATATCCATCCACATTTTTTCTAATGTGTATTTTAAAAATTATTTTTTAAGTTATTTTAAATAAATTAATATTAAGAGAGAAACCAAAATAAAAAAAAATGAAGAAGTGGTTTGATGTGGTTATTGGGTAGCCTTGTGGGAATAATTTACAAAGGGAATCATTTTTATGTATAGTATATATGATGATTATATAAATATGTGAATTTATTTTTTAAAAAAAATGTCTACTAATATACACAATTATTGTCTTGAATATGACCAGCAATTAGAAAATAATTTATTTATTTATAAACATTTTGAAAATTAATTTTAATATATTATCAATTTAAAAAAATTATATTATCAAGAGTCAATTTTTTATGTAAAAAAAGAATATATTCAACTAACAGAATCTAAAACAATGTCATCCCAAATACACGAGTGAGCTTCATTAGCACAAAATTGACCAACATAAACTTTGGCCGAATGGGTCAATCAATTAGCTTTCCTATTGCAAGCCCAGGAATAAATTGGCTTTTTTGAAAATGACATAGAGTAGCCAAGTTAAAGGCCCGATTCAATGTTAGCCCCGTGTGAGACAAGTCCTCCCACATGTGTCAAAGTAGTCGATAAATAGCCTACAATCTCTCTCTGGAAGAATCCTTTGGGTACGGTTTGGTTCGTGTGACATATCACAAAATATAAGGATAGTGCAGAGAAAAACATGTTTGGGAGGGGTATAGGAATATGAGGTAGAAAAATTTTCTATTCTCGAGACGAAAATATAAATTTCTATATCTCCAAAAATTAAAAATAAGATATAGAGGTAAAAATATAATTTTTTTTAACAATATCTATATATATATTTATTATTTATATCTCAATTTTTACTGTTTCTATTGTACTTATATTTTTATTCTTGTACTTTTACCAAATGCTAGTCATTGAGCCTCATTTGTTGGCTCCAATCCACGACGAACACCCCAAGCTTCAATTGTGTGCACGTCGATCCTTCCCTACACGAGCTTCGATTAAGTAATAACAAATCTCCCCTTCCAGTCCGCACAACGACACTGATGCCAAAAAATCAAATCTTGCTTTTATACCACTGTCAAAATAATTATGTAAAGAGTCAAACTTTTTAATAATATAACTATACATGATTAAATCACTATATGGATAAAAAAATATTGATAATATATTAAACTATTATATCAAGATTAATTTTTTTTATTCGTTTGGAAATATTTTGTATTAAGATTAAATTAAAAATGTACTACCTAAAATGCATAAATCTAAAAGATTGTATATTAATTTGTTATACACACATAAGAAAAAAATTATTATCAAAAAAATTTTGACAATTTTTTATAATTGAAACAAAAATTACTTTATTTTAAAATATCATTCAGTATTAAGATAAAATAAAAAATATAAATAATAAAGGTAATCATATTTTCTCACAAAACTATAATGACATTATTTTATGTGTTTGACAGGTGCACACCCTAAGAGGTTATTTGGTTTTAATTTCTAATTTTTAGTTTTCCAGTTTTAAGGAATTTGTGAAGGGAAACTGAAAACTGAAAATAAAAACTGAAAACCTAGGTTCAAAAAACTATACTAGACCGACTAGTCAGATCAGTTGAATCAGGAACCGGCCCACTGTCCGGTCCCGGTTGGCCCTTAAAACCAACTGAGAATTGTTTTGAACCAGCTAGCCAAACCAACCCAACCGGCCAAACTGGCTTTTTATATATATAAAAAAAATATAAAATGACATCATTTTGGTGGTTTTTTTTAAAAAAAATCTAAAATCTCATTTTTCCTAATTCTTTTCCTTTTCTGGTACAGGAATTAGTAACTTAAGAGATTTTATCTATATGAATAATGTTCATTTTTATTAAGAGATGAATTATGTTATACTTCATGGGTTTGTTGATGCCTAATTTAATTTTTAATTATTTATGACATATATTTTATTTTATATTTTTATATATTTATATAAATACAGGTTTTATTATATATGGGTTATATTCCAGTTGGACCCCCGGTTGAACCTCTGAACTCTTGCTCTCACCGATTTGATGTTCGGTCCGATTTTCAGAACCTTGTTGAAAACTGTAAGTGAAAAATGAAAACCGAAATTTATAGTTTTTAGAATTTTCAGTATTTTCTTCACAAAATCTAAAAAAATGAAACCAAACTGATCCTGATTTTGTTTAAAGGTTATATCGCACAGGTTCTTTTGGTTTTTTATTATTTTGTAGAGATCGATGTATAATCAAGCTTTTGAGAATAACGTAACTAAGAAGTCCTTTCAACTGTTTTGTTTCTTTGAGCCTAAGCAATGGTCATCTTTCAATAGTACGGATCACCTTTCAATTAATCTATCCCTTGACTCCAGAAGTGAGAGTAAATATTTATTTTAGTCTTTGAAATTGTATACATGATTTGTTTTAGTCCATGAGATTAAGAAAATATTAATTTAAATCATGTTTGGATGAGCTACAAGATTATGCTTATTTCAATAATTGTTTGTTTATATAATTTCATTTTTATACAATCACTTATTTAAGAATCAATTTATGTTTGAGTGTTTTAGCTAAAACTGTGATTTCAAGTTAATTTTTATTATTTGAATTATTAAAAAAAATTCACTTTTTTTTTGAAAAAAAATATTGCTCACCTTTTAGATTTGATTTTTAGTCCTAAAAATAGTTTTTTTTCCTGTCAAGAACAACTTAAATTATTGCATCAAAACTACCAGAGTGATATTATTTTTTTCAAATAGCTTTTGTTGAAAAAAAAAAGTTTTGTTCACTTCCCAAACACACATTTGTGTACACAAGTTTTGAGGAAGAGGAAAGGAAAGCTATCAAAGGGAAATGAAGGGAAAAGGGAATGAAGGGTTTCAATCAACTTTGTTCACGAGTTTAAAATTAACAAATGAAAGAAAATGAAAAGCTTATAATGTATTCTTATAATTTTATTCTTCATTAAATTGATTTAGTATGGTTAATATGCTTTATATTAATATTAGTTTTAAAAAAACTCTAAAAAACAAGTTGACATGCTTCATATAAGATATTAATATTTTTGTTAGTTATTAACGTTTAAAATGTTTTATATAAAGAGATTGAAAAACATTAATAATATGCTTTATATATATTCATGGAATCTGATGTGAAATTGTGAAGGAAATAACAAGTTGATAAATTTAAATAAATTGGTATAAATGGAATTTTAATAGAGATAATATAGTAAAATAAATAATAATTAGTTTAAAGCCACCTAAATTAGAGGAACCATAAAATAGGAATTTTGGAGGGTTTGGAAGGATTATAAAAAATCCCCAAACACATTTCTCTCTTAACAATAAAACTCATGAATACATTCGAATATCAAATTCCAAATTTGAAGGCCACTTTTGTATTTTCCTCCTACTGTGTTGCTATTTTGTCTTCTAGTTTGTTTGTTATGTGTTGGAGGTCTCAATTATTGGTCTTTGTAAGTTATGAGCAAAGTTAGTTTGTAGTTTTTGTTTAGTATAAGCATGTTGTACATGCCCTAGTGGGCTTGAAGTCTTTCATTTTTATATATGTATTTTGTATGTATTTGGGTGCAAAGGACACTAAGGATTAGTTTGGTTTGAGCTTTCAATTTTTCAGTTTTTATTTTCAATTTTTTCGTTTTTCAAGATTTGATGAAGGAAATATTGAAAACTATAAATAAAAACTGAAAACTATAATTTGTAGTTTCAGAATTTTCAATATTTATTTCACAAAATCTGAAAATCTAGAAAATAAAAATTGAAAATTGAAAATTTAAATCAAACACACTCTTAAAGAGTCAACTAACTACTAAGTGTGTTAGGCCCTATGATTGTCCTATGTTCATTTTTAAACCAAACGTTGTTACTCCGGTATTCCCATTGTATGGTACCGAGCTTCGCCTTCCTCTAAGTGTTGCCTTTGCCACAGAGCTAGCATTTCACAGCCCATTATACCGTGTCTATCTCACCCATTCTTATAATTGGTTTGAACCGGTTCAAGACCAATTCAAGCATTTTAGAATTGGTTTGAACATTCTTCAACAATTTTAGATCTAATTTTTATGTTGAATTTATGGTTTTATTGAATTTACTTTTGTTGTTCAAAGAAACGGCACCCTGGCCACCTTTATCACACTAGTCACCAAGAGTTCCCGAGTCATTGGAATTGATGAAGCATTCAATGAAATGTTCTTATGGGTTCTTTTAGCAAGTACACCTGATACCTAATATAATACAACAGTGACAATGGTTATATTAATATCGTAGGTTGTCTCATTTTCTTCTTCCTTAACGAGCTCAAAGTGTGCTCATGAATAGTTTGATTCAAATTGATAAACAAACATGATTCTTTTCTTTTTGCTATAGATGAAAGACAAACAAACAAAAACAACAATAGGCGCTAATAACGCAAATACCACTCCCTAAACCATTCTCACAAAGGTGAGGTAATAAGATGGGAGGGAGAGTTTGCCAAAACCTAACTTAATCATTATTGGTATTACCTAACTTAGCCATTTTATCAGCACATGATTGATCTTGCGTACCCCATGAGATAGGCGTATAACCCAGTCCCTTGCTGAGAAATGAGAAACCTCATGAGAACAACAACACAAGTATGATGCTTAGTCCAAGAGTTAGATATAATTAAAGTGACGGCATATAGTGAGTCACTTTCATATCATACTAAATGATATCCTTTGTCCCATACTCTAGTAAGGCTAACTCTGATCACCATAAGCTCTGCAAATAAAATAGAGTGATCCCCAAGAAAGCTAGAAAATCCCTCAATCCACCTTCCATTAGAGTCCCACAGGACCCCGCCAATCCGCACACACGCCGCATCAGCAACCTAACAATGGCCACTATCAATGTTCAACTTTATTTCCTCCTCTTGTGGCCTAGCCTAGTGTATCACCCGCGGAACCATAATGCGATGCGGAGTAGAGGACAAGTGCATTCGGATAAAGTGGATGTCCGCAACTAGCAAAGCTAACACCTTATCCACCCTCCACAAGAACAGCTAAAAAATATGTTTATTACCAATACCAAACCCAGCATAATATTACTGCAAAGGACATATAACATAGTTCTTTGAAGAGAAGGCTGGAGGCTTATATTTTAAAGGGACAATCTTTGTAAGAAAATATCATAAGCATTAAACTTTTGCTATCAAATACTTATAAACCTCAAGAGTAATTTCAATGATCGAAATATATAACAATATTTTATGGTCTAAAAGAAGTTAAAAGTTTAATTTTGTATATTACGTTTGCAAAAATATTTTTTGTGAATAATATATTGAAATTAATTTAATAAATTAATGATATAGGCAGTGTTTATAAATTTGAGTGCAAGTGTTTGTCCATCATACAACACGTAACCTAGAAAATTTCTTAGATACAGAAAACTGTAACCATCTTCATATTTAAATATACTCTTAACAAATTTGATGAGAATTATAAATAAACAAGTGTATTTTGAATAAAGTTCAGATAATTCATTTTTATTATGGGTGTATCTAAGTATTAATTACTAAACACTTAAACGGATGCCTTCAAAAAATTAGTAACAAGGACAAATATAAATTCAAACAATCAGAGCTAAAATAAAAACAAATTAAAAGAAAAGTTAATTTCTATTCATAACATGACTTAAATAGCCCATTTATTTTGCCCTTTTCCTAAAGAAAAAGGAGCTAAGTAGATTTTTGTTCCCATCGAAAACTAAGTAAAAGTTTTTTGGCCAACAGTAAAACTATTGGTCAGGACAGCAAAAGTTTAACTTTTCATTATTTTGGTCAGGTAAAATTTAACTGTTTTTTTTAAAAAGAATATATTCATCGCTAAAACAGAACAATATTGCAGAAGATACTGCAAAGTTTAACTGCTTATTTTTTGGAAAAAAATGTTTAACGCTGCTTTTGGTCAGAGCTTGAACTGAGTTTTTTTGTTTTTGGGTCAGAAATTTCACTGTGGTTTTTGGTCGTAACTATACTGGCCAGTATTCTTGTGGTTTACAGTCCACCTGGGTTTAATGTCCAATTTGGTTTCCTTTTTTTACGGGCCACGAGGACTTTTTGAATCTGCCTTATTGTTTATATGTAGGCTTGTAATTTGGAAGGCTGGTCAAACTTTGAACAATTGTTCAAAATTGTGACTGAAAAAAAAAAGGACTGTTCACAACAGAAAAAAAGAGGTTTTTGAACAAAAATCACGACCAAAAGCACAATCAAAACCAAAAACATATGTCATGACAAAAAAAAAAATAAATTTGAGGTCATGTTAAGAGGAAAAACATTGTTGAGGTTACGAACCCCCCAAAAAATTATTGAGATGAATTACGATTGTACAATTAACAGATTAATAGATGCTAATATCTTTTATTACATTTATAATTAATTAAAATGAAAATTAGATTAGATATTTGACAATTTTATGTGAAATGAGTACTTTTTATTTTACAATAACAAGACTTGAACCTATAATCTTATGACAAACTACTCAAATTCCTCACTATTAGCCTAATTCTAATGGTTTGATAAATTAGTCTTTTCCTAATTGAGCGAAAGATACTTTTAAAAAATGGAAGAAAAAAAGCTAATAAATGGACAACATTCAATGAAGAAATCACCACTTGCTACACTTTTTTTGGTTAATTACCTTTAACTATGATTCCTAAAGTCAAATTCTAGCTAGTATATTTTCTTTGCACAAATTTTTGATCCTTTAATTAATAAATAATTATCAATTCATACTTAATTAATAACTTTAAATTTAAATTAATTTAATAAAAAAGAAAGAAAAGATTTAGCTAAAAAAAGAATAAGCTAAAACAGATGTAAATAATTTCAAATTACAAATGAACCCTTGTAGTTCAAATCAGAAGGAGGTTGACACGCTGAGTACTCAAAGATAAACGGTAGAGATGTTCCCAGCACAAGGACGAATATGATTGGCTGAGACAACGGTTTTTCAAATTACGATTGGTCCACGTCATCACGAATGACATGTCCGAACGTATAGCTTTCGGTAGAGGTCGGACCGGGCACGTTAAGTGACCACCTTATAAGGCTTCATCACGCGCCATCCCAAAAAACCGAAAGGAAAATAC
Organism: Dalbergia cultrata; assembly: GCA_031216105.1. Lineage (NCBI taxonomy): Eukaryota > Viridiplantae > Streptophyta > Magnoliopsida > Fabales > Fabaceae > Dalbergia > Dalbergia cultrata. Next base: position 62,616 of record JAVHNL010000350.1, on the reverse strand, counting down.
CAAAAACACCGAGTCCCAAACAAAACCGAAATTTGCACTCTGCAACTTCACACACCATTCGAATCATAATCGTGGACGCTGCATAGAACAACAACAACAACAACAAGAGGAGAAAGAGAGAGAGACAGCCATGGCTGGCTCGTGGAAACGCGGCTCTCTGATTGTTCTGGCAATCATTTCCTTCGGTACTAATGTCACTTTTTTTTTTGTTTCGCGTTTTGTTAGATCTGATAATGTTTTATAGCTCTTGCTGTTTTTGATCTTAATGCGGAACAGGATATTGTAGCCAGATCTCGCTCTCTTTTTTTTTTTTTGGTTGAACATCTTTGGATCCGATTTTGTGTGATTTGTTTCGTGTTACGTAGAGGTAGATCTGGTGAGATATTAGACGTAGTTGTTTGGGTTGGTTGATTCTCTCTTCAGCGGCATTTTTTGTGAAGTCGTTAGTACCGGGATCTTATTGTTATTAGTCACTATTATTATTTTTAGATTAATTTATTAGTTAGTAGTATTTTATTACGCAATATCAATTGATTATATTAATTTAATTATATTTATTAATATGCCTTAATCTGCATCTAAGACATTCATCAACACCGATCAGTTTGGGTTGCAACGTTTTCATAATGATGATGTTTACCTCAGTAGACAACTGAATACATTAGATTAGGGATAGGATGAATCAAAGCACCGTTGTGGTTTCGCACTAAATAGTAACGCTGCTAGTGAATTTCATGTCATTACTGTATTCGTGATTTGCCTAACTCGGCAAGAGTACGTCCTATCTTTCTTTACCAGGCTTGTCATATTTTCAAGTGGAACCGTATGTAAATGCATGAATCAATTCCACTACTATGATTCATATGAGTTTCCTAGTCAAATAATTAACATTGAGAAAGTTCGTCACAGGATGTCTATTTGCAATTTCGATTGCAAAAGAGGAAGCCACCAAGTTGGGGACTGTCATTGGGATAGACCTTGGAACAACCTATTCTTGTGTTGGTGTTTACAAGAATGGCCATGTCGAAATCATAGCCAATGACCAAGGTAATCGTATCACCCCATCGTGGGTTGCATTCACTGACAGCGAGAGATTGATCGGAGAGGCTGCAAAGAATCAGGCAGCTGTCAATCCCGAGAGGACCATCTTTGATGTCAAGAGACTTATTGGAAGAAAGTAAGGCACCCTCAAGTTGCTGATTTATGACATTTTGACTTTGATGGGATTAAAGTTGAATGTGGTCCTTTTTCTTCTCAGGTTTGAAGATAAGGAAGTTCAAAGAGACATGAAGCTCGTTCCTTATAAGATTGTGAACAAGGATGGAAAACCCTACATTCAGGTAAAAATCAAGGATGGTGAGACCAAGGTGTTCAGCCCTGAGGAAATCAGTGCCATGGTTCTGACTAAGATGAAGGAAACAGCTGAAGCATTCCTCGGGAAGAAAATTAATGACGCTGTGGTCACTGTCCCTGGTAACTAGAGCAAATTACAACTTATTTCCCCCGCAATCGTTATTGTTTTACTCCTGCTTTTGTCTTTATTCTGATTTCTCCGGCTCTGCTTTCAAATGTACAGCTTACTTCAATGATGCTCAGAGGCAGGCCACAAAGGATGCTGGTGTCATTGCCGGTATGAATGTTGCTAGGATTATTAACGAACCCACAGCTGCTGCCATAGCATATGGTTTGGACAAGAAAGGCGGCGAGAAGAACATCCTTGTCTTTGATCTTGGTGGTGGGACATTTGATGTCAGTATCTTGACAATTGATAATGGTGTTTTTGAGGTTCTTGCAACAAATGGAGATACTCATCTTGGAGGTGAGTACTTCACTACTTCTTTATGCAAGGCAGAATGATATGGAATTATATTGGAAAAAAAATAAAATTGATTCATTAAATTTTCCTTCTGCCATTAATCCCTGCTTCTTCTCATTCCCTTTACCAGGTGAGGACTTTGACCAGAGAATAATGGAGTACTTCATTAAATTGATCAAGAAAAAGCATGGAAAGGATATTAGCAAGGACAACAGAGCACTTGGCAAGCTCAGGAGAGAGGCTGAGCGTGCTAAGAGGGCTCTCAGCAGCCAGCACCAGGTCCGCGTGGAAATTGAATCACTCTTTGATGGTGTTGATTTCTCTGAGCCACTTACCCGTGCTCGGTTTGAGGAATTGAACAATGACTTGTTCCGGAAGACAATGGGACCTGTGAAGAAGGCAATGGAAGACGCTGGACTACAGAAGAGTCAGATTGATGAGATTGTTCTTGTTGGTGGAAGCACAAGGATTCCAAAGGTACAACAGCTTTTGAAGGACTACTTCGATGGAAAGGAGCCAAACAAGGGTGTCAACCCTGATGAGGCAGTTGCCTATGGTGCTGCAGTACAAGGAAGCATTTTGAGCGGAGAGGGTGGTGAAGAAACCAAAGGTACTATAGTCTACATATTTTAGCATTTTAATTATAGTGATGTAATCAGATTGCAAATCATTACACTTTCTTATTGTTGTGTGGCAATGTTTCCAGATATCCTTCTTCTGGATGTGGCTCCACTCACCCTTGGAATTGAAACTGTTGGTGGGGTGATGACAAAGCTGATTCCCAGAAATACTGTTATCCCTACCAAGAAATCTCAGGTTTTCACCACCTACCAGGATCAGCAGACTACTGTCTCCATTCAGGTATTGTTCTGTAATTCAACAGCACTCTAGTGCATGATGCGAATACCATTTTCTTCTAAATTAATAATATGAGTGGCTGGGTAATGGATACTTGAAAGGGTTCGACCTTAAGTTTGATGCTGTTGAAATAATCAGGTATTTGAAGGTGAGAGGAGTCTCACCAAGGATTGCCGGCTGCTTGGGAAATTTGATCTGTCTGGAATTCCACCAGCTCCAAGGTTTGTTAATAATTTGTTTCCTGCTTTCATTGAGTCCTCTCTAAATTTTGTTCTTTTGACGTCTGTAATTCATAAATATCTTCTGTGGCAATTGAACAGAGGCACCCCTCAAATTGAAGTGACCTTTGAAGTTGATGCAAATGGCATTCTAAATGTCAAGGCTGAAGACAAGGGCACTGGTAAATCAGAGAAGATCACCATTACAAATGAGAAGGGACGCCTGAGTCAGGAGGAAATTGAGCGTATGGTTCGTGAGGCAGAAGAGTTTGCTGAGGAAGACAAGAAGGTGAAGGAGAGGATTGATGCTCGTAACGGTCTTGAAACCTATGTCTACAACATGAAAAACCAGATCAGCGACAAAGACAAGCTTGCTGACAAGTTGGAGTCTGATGAGAAGGAGAAAATTGAGGCTGCAGTGAAAGAAGCCTTGGAATGGCTGGATGACAACCAGACCGCAGAGAAAGAAGAATACGAGGAGAAGCTCAAGGAAGTTGAAGCTGTTTGCAATCCCATTATCACTGCTGTCTATCAGAGATCCGGTGGAGCCCCAGGTGGTGGTGCATCCGGTGAGGACGAGGATGATTCTCACGATGAGCTCTAGAGATGTTTGCTCTGATTTGGGTGTTCCTGCAAACGCGAGGAGCTAGATAAAATATGAGATGTAGGTTAGGCGGAGTCGGTCAATTTTTCTGATAGGCGGGAATTTAGAAGAATTTCCCCTGTGCTTGCTTTTTTGGTGGCCAAGATACTTGCAAAATTAATTGTACTCGCAGCATTACTTGTACTCGTTTTTGCTAGTTTTACGACAAAACTTCATCAGCTGTATGAGCCTGCTTCTACTACTCTCTGGTGCATGTGTTGTGTTCGTGGGTGCCTCCCGTCTTCCTCCCTAAATTTATAATGTTCTGGAAATATTGATTGCCACTTGCTTCATTAAGATGGGAAACACGTTGAAAGGGTTTTGCTCGATTTTGGCCTAATGTCTTTAATATAAGGTTAAATTATTTTGTAGGTTCTTTTTTTTTTTCCGAGAAAATTCAAATAGGTCTACTTTTAAAATTTGTAATTAGGTCCTGCACTTCCACAATATTTATAATTAATCTCCAAATTACAAAATTCCATTAAAGTGCCATTAAAAAAAATAGAATATTTCAAGATGCCATCTAAATTAAAGGAGTTGCTGAAGTTACCATCATATAATTACCCATGAAGTTATATGTCATTGTCAAAATGGACTTGCTTAATGTGTGAAAAGTCATGCCGTTACGCTTACCAAATCCCAAAAGCCATGAAATTATGTAATGACACTTATGGTACAAACGTACATTACAAGCCAAGAAATGAAACCAGCTGAATCGGTAACTGGCTATAACACCTCAAGTAGGCTTCATGCGTATGGGGAGGTTTTTTCAACAGCCCTTCGAACAGTGCATAAACCAACTTTGTCTAATATGGACATGCTTACCGAGTCCAATGTTGATTAGAACACCCTTAGGATCATGTGTTTCCTTCGTGAGCGATCATGCAACAACCAGTCTATATGTGGCAGTTGGGCACTAACTCAACAATGTTTGGGTAGTACTTATAATTTGATTCCATTTTAATGGTTCTAGAATGGTAACATATTTTACAGTTAAATGCTCTGGCTCTCTTGGCCACCGCCATCCCAATCCTCCCTAACCCAACAATGCCAGTTGTTTTGCCGGAGAACTGTAAATACCAAGAGAGAGGGAAAGAAAAAAAAACCTATTAGTTGATGGCATATTGGAATATTCTGCTTCCTTTAACATACTTTCGATGGAAGTTTGTGGTTAGAGAATTAATTACAATTGTTTTGAAAGTATAGGACTCAATTAAATTTTTTTAAAATATAGCAATCTATTTGAGTTTTCCCAAAAGGTTCATGGACTTATCAAATGATGTAACCTTAATATAATATCATATTACATATTTACATCGTCCTGAAAGTAATGTTAATAAATTTTATTTATGAGATAAGACTCCTCTAAGTTAACTTTTTTATGTGTATTGTATAACCTACAGTAAATATTCTTTACGTTTTCATTTACTTTTTTTGAAACTTTTTCCTAGGTGTTATGTTAATTAAATTTTTAACATGGCCATTATTTAACCTAAGTTAGTTTTTTTTTTTAATCTAAATTAGGATATTTATCGTTAGTAACAATGACTAATCTCCTTATCATGGGAGCTCTCCCGAGAACTGCTAATCATAAATGCGCTTCATTCCCATGAATAAAAATTGAACCCCCAACCATATATTTAAGGGATAAAGTAAGCTATCGTTACATCATATCTCGTGCTTCTAACCTAAGCTAGTTCGTCTACATGAAGTAACAAGTTAAGCCCCAATTTCCGTGTTTGGCGGACTGGATGGGGACCCAGGCTGATTGTTTGCATTGGCGCCAGCTTTGGCGGATTAAAGCTCATAGCATATGATTTCATTTTGTATACCCTTTTTGAGTTTTGGCTACAGATTTTGTATACTTCAAATCATAATTTGAGGTGCGCAAATTTACGACCAAAAAAACAATGCGGAAATTAAATTTTAATTGATTTGAACAGAAGGAAAAGAATATATTTCTGCACTATTAAACTATTATTTGCAAACTATAAATCAAACATATTCTCAATTTGCCAACTAGGGATTTTTATGGCCATTTTTCTAATGAAAAAAATAGGATATTCTTATAAGTATTTTTATAAGCTTGGTAATAAAAACTGGCTTAGACCGACTGGTTCAATTGGAAAATCGGTGAACCAATTATGAAACCGATCTGAGCCATTGTTGGGATCGGTCTCGCATTGAAACCGATGTGACTCAGTTCGACTCGGCCGTATTTGTATCAAAATTGGTGACCCGGGCAGTTAAACTGAATCGGACTGAACCAGGTCTTTTTTTTTTTTGGCTTTTTTTACTTTGTTTTTGCTAAATGATGTGTTTTTTAAAAACCTTAAAAGAAATTCTAATTTGATTTATAGAAAAATGCAGTAACTTTGTTTGTATTGTCATGACTTGTGAGTTTGTGATATAAAACTTTGAGTTTGCTTGTGTAATTATGTTTTAAATTTATCAATTGTGATTCGTGATTACGAAATGTGAATAGTATTTAGGAATTTATGTTATTTATTTATGTTTTTATATTTGGACCCCTTAAAGAATGTCAAATTGTTAATTAGTTGTCATTTTATTGTATTTTATTTAAATTCTTATAGATTTTTAAATTTTTTTTGTATAAATTTGGTTCGACCAGTGAGCCATTGGCTCGACCGAATCTATTACCAGTCCGAGTCTGAAAATTATGGTTTACAAGACTACTCCTTCTGCCCAAAAAGAAAAGACTAACTTCTTAACAGTTTTGTAACTAATTATTTACTAGATTTCACGTTAAAACCTTCGAAATTCCCTTTAAGCTTGCAAATATCCTTTGAGTCAGGCGAATTTATTAGAGTCTTAAGTACCCCACTGCATATGAACTGAACTAGAAACCTGCGTATCGTAACAGAAAATACAAAAATCACATGACCACCGCAGATTGTAAGAGTTTCTGCCCCAAAAGCCGCTTCTTGTACCCAGTTATATAGAAAAGAACTAGAGTCTCTCGCACACATTACACCTAAGTTAAATTCTAACAACTCTCGCCATTATCAAGGTGTTGCCGTAGGATGCTGAATTGGCTATTTCCATATCCAATTTAGGTGAATACGAGTATAAACATGTTATAATGATCTTTTAACGATTCCTGTTTGTCTTGCTCACAAACCCAAAGTTTTCCTCTCATAATGCAAAACAAGATTGATTGATTGATAGTTTAAAAATAAGTTCTTGCATAGAAATAAAGTAAACGCTGATATGGAAGGTTGAATTGAATGAATTTCATTACCCACGTGAGTGCAATAAAAAAGATGAAGAGTAATGATACACAAGTATTATTCTCACAGAAATCCCACAACCATGAATATGAGTGACTGAAAATTTTCATTTATTAATTTGATAGAATCTAAAATTTTTGAGCCACTCATTCGATCTCTAAAGATTCTGTTAAAAGAATTGTACACTAATTATTTCAAAAGATGAAATCTACATCTCTGGACCAGATTTCTACTTGCTGTATTGCATATGCAGATCTACAATTTATTTATTAGTGGTTAACTCTAATTAGAATCCAACATTGGGATTGCCTGAACCTGCTGCAGCAACTCCCATCCCACCAACACCATCTGATGCAGCAGCTACTGTCTCATGGTCTTCTGTTTCTTGAACAATGTCTTTAACATCCAAATGACTGACGAGTTCATCAATTTTCCGAAATTGATATGGCCATCTTACATTATACATAAACTGGCGGAGATCAAACCTATTATCCTCTGGTGAATAACTCTGCAAGTTGAGTGAAAGATTGTAACTTTCATTACCAGCAAAATTATAAGAAGGGGGCATGTTGATTTGTGATAAACCAAAATTCCATTAATTTTTATCCTGCAAAATACAACTGACTCCAAATCACAAGTACGTACCTCAGCATGATAGGAGGGCGTCAAGACAGTCATTTTGTGTCGATTGATTGAATAATACTTGAAGAAGTGTTTCACTTTTTCAGCCACCTGTGATGGAGTCAATCGTCCACCCCATCTGTAGCATAGATTCTGCAACAGCAAATTACGAAAACCATAGGTTAAGGTAGCGCTGTGAAACGGACTTCATTAAATTACGAAATTCTAATGAGAACATCAAGTAACGATATGATGCCTAAAGCTTTTCTCCTTTGCGTTCATCATGCCAAGCAGACAAATTATTCTTTCTGCTAAGCTTTGATATTGCAATCTATTGTTCTTTCATTAGCTCTCCTTCCATAGGTAAAGCATGATATCTTTTGATCGTGGGCAAATTACATTGACCTATACTGAGGTTTGGTGAAATTAACATTGACTCTCCTCTATTTGTCTTAATGACACTAGCCTCCCCTTGATGCACTATGCAAGATGCAATGGAGGAGAAGGCGGTGTAATGCTTGTATATATTTAGCGGAGGTCAGTGTAATTATTTCATAAATTCAGAGACTTCCTGAGCAAATTTTACAAATAGAGAAGAATCGGGGCGAATTTCGCCAAATCTTGATAGGACATGTACAACAACTAAATTTGTAAAAGGACTGCTGAAGCCATCAAAGCCGATATCAACTGAACTGCTGACAAACAATTTGTCTGTTTGGAAAATTCCATTTGGAAAAACAGAAGCCGACACCAAAAGTTAGTTTTCATTCCCATTGTAAAGGGAAATATCAGAGACAAGATGTTTGAGATCATGAAATAATAACCACGATTTTTGGTCTTATGGAATAATAAAACCACTTTCATATCAAATGACTTGCAAGTATACTAGCTATATCTCTACTGTCTAGGGTTTAACTTTTATAGGCTTTTGCTATTTGACATGTTTCTGGGCCAAAAATATATTTAAAATTATGGTCATGGGTGAGATTAACATATACTTGACCCTATCCTTTGAAACATTAATTCAAGATATACCTGGAACATTGAAACTGGACCACAACGGAAAATTTTCCGTAGTCTTCCATAGACTGATAGTTCCTCGTAAGTCATTCCCATATCAACCTCATCAAGCTGTTCAACAAAGAATGAGGTATTTGAATACATATTTAAAAAACTTGAATTACATAAACAACTATCAATGCATACAGAATTACACATAAAACCTAGTGCAGAAAAAAAGCATAAAAAAGTCATATACTCAGCAAGCAGAAACTAATAGAGCACTGCTCAAGGGAAAACAGATGAATAATACTAGTTAGTTCCTGGACTTCACTAAGAACAATTGCTTTCCAGCTGTCACATTTGCATAGGATTGAGTTAATTGTTAGGGTCTTAACACTAGCTGCTTTTATTTGGATGCACAAAATGAATGAACTAAAGTATTTGTTTTTTTTTTTCAGAGGATCTTTATTTATGACTAGATTAAGAGTTAAGCACTGGAATTCTCTGATTGTTTCTGCTTTATTATGAGGTTCAAGAAATGTATAACATATTTCTGGTGGGAACACCATTATGTGGCCCTCACCTTCTCCACATAAAGTCAAGAAATTTTTGCAAGGTCATTAAAAGATGAGATTTAACCTGTTGTTTCTGTTAAATTGTCTTTACTTAATATAGGGTAGTGTTGATAATTATCACTCATTTAGGTAAATAAAAAATAGATGATAATTTAAATTCTGCATTGTCCTTGTCATGACATATTCCACCGCGTACAACCTCTGCTTACCCACTTTAGACAAAAATCCCATATGCCAACTCATATACCAAATATGGTATTACGTTTATATGCATTTGCAATTAAATACACAATTGAAAGGGATCATCAAGAGATTCAAGACCAACACTGGAAGGTGTAAACAGAACTGAATATTACCTGACTATAGTTAGAACGTATAGGCTCCAGTTCAGCTGTAGGCGGAGCTGCTTCAACATCTGCCAAAGATGAGTAACCGAGATGGATGGCTGCCCATCGCAGAAATGTCCGAAGATCCTGCTTACTTATACTACCAATAGGATTGATATCTGCTGAGCTGCAATCATACTGTAAAAAAGATAAACTTTGGAAACTAAGATGTAATGGACCCCAAACATGAAAAACTACAGATAATAATTAAGAAACTAAAGAAAGATGTAACCCAAGGCTGTGTGGAAACACCTTTGTCAAGTAACCGCGTAACCCTTCATCCACATTGGAGCTCCCCAAGACAAGATAAAACCCTGGTTTGTTGTGAACCCAAGGCAATAGTGACGCTAACATGAAAGCTAGCACCATTCTGATTCGAGCTTGTATGTTCTGCAAGCTTAGATTCTCAACATTAGATCCACCATCTACCTGTAGAAACAAAACCATACAAAGATATTGTTTGAGGCCAAAATATTATAGAAACATAAAACAAATAAAATGCTTCCAATAAAAGTGAGATTCCTCCTAACGAAAATATACAGTTTTTACCAGTCTGACCCAGCTAATAGCTAGGTCCTGACGTGGAGATCTATGTATAACTTGATTTAGAATTGTGATACTAATCTTTATCATAATATGAACATACTCCTGGGCAAATAACCATGTGCAAGAAAACATCTTAGATTACAGAGTTCTAGTAGTTGTCATTAATGATTGAAATAATTTTCAAGCTTATGCTTCATTTACCTTATAGCGCAGTCGCTTTCCTGTAAGTGTTTGGAACAAGGTAAGAAATGCAGATACAACTCCATCAATGGAAAGATCAAGGTGCCATGAACCAATTTCATCAGCCAGAACCTTGGCCCGTGACCTTGTCATTTCCGAACTGCAAGGAGAAAACTTTTTAGTGCATCATAACTTCTGATAATAGTATTCTTTAGTTGACTTCAAGTACCAGAGTCCACAGTTGACTCTGTGTCATTCAGCTTTAACAGGCAAGCAGATAGAAATATTGAGGAGGATCTACAGAAATAGCGGATAGATACTCAGATATACAGCCAAAGATTGAAAAACATGAAATTTATCACTTGCCTGTTTTCAGACCCCATAAACACAGTATAAAATATTCGTTTAGCAAATTCTCTGCTGTCCGTAGGATATTGTCCATCTTTGTAGTTTCCTATTCGTATTGCATCAGCTTTAACCTGTTCATCCCCATTTGCAATTTCTGCAGGCAAATATGAATCAATAACAAATGCTACATGAGCTACAAGGTTCTGTTTATTCCCCTCTGCCACATTGCAATAAAAAATGTAAAAAAGAGACTGCCCATCTTAATTTTACTATTGGACATGATTTTACAGTTTTGTTTCTTTGAAAGAAGTTGAATACACTGAATTAAAAAAGAGACACAAGATTCTATATTCAAACAATTTTGCAGGACATCTATGCAAGTTCACTTCTACGAGTATATATGCAATCTATGTTGCTACATCCAATAGTGTAGCTTCTGAATACTGTCACAAGTTGAGTCGAAATAGAAAATTTGAAGGTATATCGGAATCTAGCAGCACTTGCCATCACATTCAAACACACCTTTCACAACCAGCTGGCACATGCACCCAACAATGGCAGCAACAGATGAACTGTCTGCTCCACCAGAAAGTGGAAGCAGAAAACCAGATGCTCCACTTCTTCTTAAATAATCCCATAACCAGCAACCAGGTCCAAATGCTATTTCCTCCTCAGGAGAGTGATACTTGATCTGTAAAGCATATATCACATTCAATTTAGCAACTCGATTACCTAAGTGATCGCAGAAGCAATGTTGTGAAACAATCTAAAAGTTGCAACTCAAAACGACAACAACAAACAAACCTTGAGTGGAATGGAAAGACAACTTTTAAGATTAAAAGGCACACAGAGACTGTACGGTACTTCCACTGAAGGAACCCGGGTTTTACAGCTTGCTTGCTCTTGAAAGCAACTAACAGATCCTCTAAGGCTTGCCACCTACCAACGGACAAATGGGTAAAGAAACCAAATCCAATGTCAAGAATTGATAGTTAAATTTCCCTTGCATGCATTATACGTGGAAGTTCAAGGAACACATACCACGTCTAGATCTATCTGAGCAACCACAACCTCAACATCCTTTAAAGAAAATTGTGAACCTTGTGCAACAAGGTCACCATTTACCACAACACAAGCACAGCCATCTGATACAGATAAACAGAAGACAATATAAAATTTTAGCAAACAACAAGAGCCTATGTAAGTGAAATCTCCATAACCTAAACGGAAGTTAAACTCTCCATGTACCATCTTCCAGAAATTTGAAGCTATTCCATTCTCCAGAGTATGCATTCGACACAAATGTCAAAGCAAAACTATCATTTTATTAAGAGAAAGAGAATCTAATACTACCATAGTAAAGGCGACCACCATCGCATCCTTGCTGATTGCTATACATGTATACCCCTCCACGGGTATGAGTGGCTCCGATAAAAGCACGAAGACGAACATCTAGCTTTCTAAGTTGGTGGTGACTTCCGCTTGCATTCATAAAGACTTCGACCCCATTCAATGCAAGCTCAGAGTGAGGAGGAGTTGGAGTAAAAAGCTCTTCACAAACTTCAGCTGAAATAGCTCTAAGAAAGGGAAAAGAAAGTCATATATTATGCACTTGATAAACATCCAACTAGAAGTTGGAAGGACATTGAGGGTGTATTGGTTGAGGGATAAAAATGAAGTGAAAATTTTCATACATGAGTTTCATATGTTAAATTACACATAGAGCTAATCTATGAAAACTTCCACCCCATTTTCACCCCTAAACCAAGCATACCCTAAATAAATTAAACACACATAGACATACACAACAGATGGTTGGAACACACTAGTCCTTAAAATGCATCTAAAAGCTTGCGATTTTGTAACTTACGTGTCTTGGAACTTAACGAATCCATAACCAAAGGGGGCTGATTTCTGGCCCAATGCCTCAGAAATCTCAGAGGGAAGCTGAAAATCGACAAGTTGATCTCTCTGCTTCCAGGCGGTGAACCAACGAAGTTCCCTATAATTTCCATCGTTTGCAAGCCACATCTTTGGGCGGATCATAATAATCTTGCGATTGAAACAGAGAACCTGACAATTGTAGCGCTCAGAGTCTTTGATAATAGGCATGCCAATGCTACACACTATGCCATCCGTCCAATCACCGACTAAGATGTCTTTCAAACATTCCCATCTGCAACCAAACCAAACCAAACCAAACCAATTGAAGTCAAGTCATTTCCTATACGAAAATTTTAAATTAAATTAAATTAAAAAAATAGAAAACGTTACGCGTGGTTAACGGTGTCGAGCTCCAAGAAGTGGTCCTCGCAGCCATAACCAGTGATCTCGAGCTCAGGTCCGAGGCGAATGACGGCGCCGGATTGTTTAGCAACGGATATGGACTCTTTGATTTGTTTGGTGTTGCAATCGAAGTCCATGGCCCACTGGTTGAGATTGCAGGTGGCAACCTTCAACAGCCTCATCCTCTCGATTGGAAGGAAGACAGAAAAGAAAATGGAATTTGAGTATCGTATAAAATGAAGAAGACGAAAATGGAATGTAGCAAGTTACGAAGCTGGTTGTTGTTGTTGTTGAAGAAGGGATGGCATGGGCGAGGTGGAGATTGCGAGAACTGGAGGGAGGGTTTTATTATGTTGTGATGTGTTGTGTTTAAAGCTTAGCTTGGGTTCTACGAAGTTTCGATAGAAAAAGAGAGTGAGTGGAGGTAGATTCAAAGATTCGATAAGCACCCGAGAAGAGGACGCAAAAAGCCAGTTGAATTCACCCCCGGCCCCTTGGACGGGGTTCAGTTATTGTCCCTTCAGCACGTCTTGGACCCAGACCCCGGCATGGTAATTACCTGATGGATGCGTGTCAAATTGGATGCAGTTTGACCAACTGTTTTGCACGCCAAATTCTACCGTACTCCATGGGGCATATTATTTCATCTTCCTGCTGAGCTCAAGTTGGTACTCATAGACACAGTTTGTTTTGTGTATCAGAAGGGACAGAGATAAAAATACAGTGACAGTAGAGATAAAAATAAAAAAAATATTATTTTTGTATAATGTTTAGTTGTAGAAACGAAAACAGAAAAAATATTAGTCGTTACTCACCATTGACAGGCATTGACCATCGTTAACATAATATGAGTTAAATATAGAATTTATCAAGTTAACATAATTTATCAAGTTCGTGCTCATAGAATACAGAAATGTCGACTTTAACCTAATTCAATGATAAATAAAATATGAGCTAACATATTGTTCTCATATTTTAAAAGTATAAATTATGAGACTCTTTGGTTTATTTTCTCTTTCGTTTGCTTCCTCTTTTATCAACATAAATCAATTATTAACATGTTAATATATTATGCAGAGCACAAATCTGTTACTCCGTAGAGGATTATAGAATGATTCATTTGGGACATGTTATACTCTTCTTTATCATTAAGTGTTCACGTTTCGACATCTATCCAATAATAGATAATGAGAGTGTATCGAGACATTGTTCTATAAATTGTTATCACAACTAACATTTTTCATCCCAAAAAGAGGAAAAGAATTCCCAAACACAAAAAGAGGAATAGATGATGAGAGTGCAACTCTTTGATTTACTTTCTCTTTCTTTTACTTCCTCTTTTCCCAACATAAATCAATGATTAACATGCTAATGTGTTATGCAGAGCATAAATCTTTTGCTCCGTAGAGGATTATAGAATGATTCGTTTGGGACACGCTATACTCTTGTATATCATAGAGTGTTCATATCTCAACGTTTATCCAACAATAGATGATGAGAGTATATGGAGGCATTGTTCTATAAATTGTTATCACAACTAACATTTTTCATCACCAAAAAAGGAAAAGAATTTGTGGTTCAAGGCTAAGCTTGTAACTTTACCTTGACCATAACAAAATTTTCTTTAGATAATTTTTAGAGTCAATCCTCAAAATGATCATTAAAAGAGTTATGATATGTCAATTACGTCATTGAAAGAGTTATAATATCAGTTTGGTACTTAAAAGATTTATGATCACAATTTACTAATTTAGTTATCTATGTATTAAAATTTATTACGAATTAGTCTAAAGGATTAAAAATGTTTGAAGACCAAATTGATATTTCACAACTTTTTCAAAGATCAAATAGACATCACAAACCTTTTCTGGATGTCCTATAACTCGTTCAACAACCAATTTGAGGTTTTACTCCTTTTTTTTTCAGTTTAAAACTATTTTAGTGTAAAAGTATAATATATTGTCAACTAATAAAATTTTGAGAAAGTATCAAATCATTCTAAATAATTATATATTATGATAACTATCTATCATAATTTACAGCTTTTCTGAATTTCACTGTATAAAAACTAAAGTTTTTTATATGATATTTTTATAATTTATTTTTTGTGCTTTATTTTACTATAACTTTCAAGATATTGCATTGTAGTATCATGTTTCATAAACATATAGTTAGGGGGTTCAACATATGTATAAAGGGGGTCTTGTGGCTATATGTAAAATCTACGTCTATAAGTTCTACGTCCCAAGAGAGTTAGTCACTTTTCTGGTGGCAGATACTCATTCACCCAAAAATAAAGAATTTAAATTCTATGCACTTAATTTTATATTGTCAACCAATAAGAATCATGAAAGGTAGTTATTATAATAAGTATTTACTCAGTATGAGTTAGTACTTTGCTGAGTCTATCTATTGGTAATTTTTTACATTGTCAATGTATATAAATTTAATTCATCAATGACTTATAAAGATATTAAAAAAATGTTTTACATACATTAAACAATCTAAAATATTTATAGTTAAACTAAAAACACAAGTGTTTCGATCAGAGATGAGATATATTTTAATTTTATAAACCAGTGACTGGAGAGTCGTGCCTCCTATGAGATCTTAAATATTCAAATTGAATTGCCTTCAATGGGAGGATACGCGTGGAAAGCCAAAAAAATATAGCTTACATATAAAATATAATGATACTAATTTTGATGTACTTATAGTATAAAATAATTTTACAATGTCACTCAATTATATGCTACTATTTATAAGATTTTTAAGATAATGAAATATTAAATCAAATATTTTTATTAATATGATAATATATAATTAAACAATTATATATTTTTTAATATTTACCATGGATGTAAATTAACAGGATGGTAATTAGGTAAAATTCTCCACAAAATAATGAGTAATGACTATGATATTTGAACTATTTACATTATAGATAAAACTCCTATAGGACCACAATTCACTCCCACTTCTATCAACTATTTTTGGGTAAACTAAAAATACAAAAAGTTTAATTTTTATGCATTGATATTATAATTTTTTTTTATATAGTTATTTAATCATATATTATCACCGCAATAAAAATGATTAAGTTTTACACTCATTATTTAAAAAGTTAAGTAAATGAGATGATTTAATTGAATAATAATTTATAAAAACTTTACACGATTAATACATCAAAATTAAAATTATGTATAAAACAGGATAAATAATTTGTTTATGATAACAAGCTTACTAGTTACATGTGTTAGCTCACCACCCTCAAACTTGTCGCAACACAAATATCACCAAATAAATAAATTTGTCTTAAAGGTAAAAACTTCCGAGAGATAATCTATCAGAAAAATATTAGTCAAAATACTCTTTTGTAGTATTGATGTGCCTATTAAAAATATATTTTAAAGCTTAATATATCCTTAAAAAGTATTAACCAATAATTTTAATTTTAAAAATAAATTTAATATTTATTTATCGACATTTTAAAATTTTTTTACACACACTATCTTCTAGATATGTGTTTGAATCACGTACTAGAGTGGCTAAATCTCATACTAATATATAAAAAATAATCCAAATAAAATAATTTGATTGATGAAATTCATTAAATATTTTATAAAATTCATGAGTACCTTCTAAATAATTTATGGATAAAAATTTAACACATATCTTACTAATTAAATTTATTGATATTTTAAATATTTATAATTAAATTACAACTCTTAGATTAAAAAAATGCCAAAGTCCATAACAAAAACCTTTAATTGAGTGACTATACAGGAAAGTTATACATTAGTAGTGTATCATAACTAAACTCTCTTAAAATTTATAATGGTTTTCCATTCTAAAGGACGAATTTGTGCTGTAATGCTTTTGTCGTTGACCAATTTGAGGTTTCACTCCATAATTCATACAAAAATAATTTTATATTATTATTTTTTTATATTATTAAAACTTTTAACTATAGCAATAAACATTTGATTTGATTCGATCAAAATCGAAGTCTAAGACACTGCGTGGCTTCTGAAATCAGATGAATAAATTAGAAGGTTGGCAGGCTGTGACGTCTTTAAGGCTACTCCCATACGCAAGGACGAATATCATTGGCTGAAACAATCCATTCGCGAGCTGCGATTGGTCCACGTCATCATCAATGACATGTTCCAAAACTCGGTAAGGTCGGGAGTGGGTACTATAAAACTGGCCCGGCGTGTCACGCACCATCAAAGAAAACAACATCAACTGAACTCAGCAACTTCGCCACCTGAAACGCAAAACGCAATCCTCGTGAAAACGAAAGAAAAAAAGCTTAGCGTTAGAGGGAAGAAGGAGGAGGAGAAGAAGAAGAAGAAGAAGAGGTTGACGCCATGACTGGCTCGTGGGCTCGCGGGTCCCTCATTGTTCTCGCCATCGTTTCCTTCGGTAATTTGATCTCATCACCTTTTCATACCTCTTCGATTTGACATGATTATGTAGCCGCCAGATCTCGTTCTTCGATTCAAAACTTTTGATTGATTTGTTTGGATCTCCGATTGTCATGGATCTATTCTAATGAGATCTTATGTTACACTGCCATTTCTTCAAACTTGTTACCACTCAGTTGTTAGTGTTAGGAATTAGGATCTTTTATTACAATTGTGGAGGAGATTGTAATTGTATTAGTATGCCTCTTCCTGCATATAAGAAACTCATAAACAGTTATTTGCTTTTTGGTTCTGATTTTCATCTTGCGGTAATGTTGCTTTGATTGTGTTATTGCCTGTTAATTTTGCTGCTGAAGGTGTTCGTTGTTTAATGTTTATGATATCATTGATATGAGACAGTTTTCCCTGAACACGTTAAATTTAAATATATTATTACACAAATATGGATTCTGTTGTCATAGAAATGTTGTTGAGTCTTTTACTTTTATAAGAGTTTGCATTTGTCAAGCACAAGTGTAAATTATTTGCATGCTTATTAGGTCTAGATTCCAGATTTAGAATAGAAACAGCTATTTCATATTCCAATTCCTAGATCACACATTACTCTTTTTTAAATCTTTTGTTATTGCAACTTATTTGATGCTGACAACTACATTTTCCATTTATCTTTCTGTTTGTTACTTACGCATCCAAATAATTGATTTATATTCTGTTATAACAATGCCTTTACGTAATTCCATTACATGATTATAGTCGACACAATTTAACAACTACTCTGAGTTTGTGTTGTTGTATTAACATTGGGAAAGTTCATCACAGGATGTCTGTTTGCAATTTCCATTGCAAAAGAGGAAGCCACCAAGTTGGGTACAGTCATTGGGATAGATCTTGGAACAACCTATTCCTGTGTTGGTGTTTACAAGAATGGCCATGTTGAAATCATAGCCAATGACCAAGGCAACCGTATCACCCCATCATGGGTTGCTTTCACGGACAGTGAGAGATTGATCGGGGAGGCTGCAAAGAATCAGGCAGCTGTCAACCCCGAAAGGACCATCTTTGATGTCAAGAGACTTATTGGAAGAAAGTAAGGCATCCTCAAGTTGTTAATTTGTGGGTATTTGATCAGAAGGATGTAAAGGTGACAGAGGCGTGTCTTTTTTTCAGGTTTGAAGATAAAGAAGTCCAAAGAGATATGAAGCTTGTTCCTTACAAGATTGTTAACAAGGATGGAAAACCTTACATACAGGTGAAGATTAAGGATGGTGAGACCAAGGTATTCAGCCCTGAGGAAATCAGTGCCATGGTTCTGACTAAGATGAAGGAAACAGCTGAAGCATTCCTTGGGAAGAAAATTCTTGATGCTGTGGTCACTGTCCCTGGTAACTGGACCAAATAACCACTTATTTCTTATGCTACATTGACTGTTTTCTTACTGCTTTTGACTCTATTCTAAATTTTTTAATTTTCCTTTGAAATATACAGCTTACTTCAATGATGCTCAGAGGCAGGCCACCAAGGATGCTGGAGTCATTGCCGGCCTGAATGTTGCTAGGATTATTAATGAACCCACTGCTGCTGCCATCGCATATGGTTTGGACAAAAAAGGTGGCGAGAAGAACATCCTTGTCTTTGATCTTGGTGGTGGGACATTTGATGTTAGTATCTTGACAATTGATAATGGCGTTTTTGAGGTTCTTGCAACAAATGGAGATACTCATCTTGGAGGTGAATACTTCTTTATACAAGGCGGAATAACATGAAATTATATAGAAAAAGAATTCTATCCATTAAAATTTCCTTTTCCCATTAATCCCTGCTATTTCTCATATTACCAGGCGAGGACTTTGACCAGAGAATAATGGAGTACTTCATTAAATTGATCAAGAAAAAGCATGGAAAGGATATTAGCAAGGACAACAGAGCACTTGGCAAGCTCAGGAGAGAGGCTGAGCGGGCTAAGAGAGCTCTCAGCAGTCAGCACCAGGTCCGCGTGGAAATTGAATCACTCTTTGATGGTGTTGATTTCTCTGAGCCACTAACCCGTGCTCGGTTTGAGGAATTGAACAATGATTTGTTCCGGAAGACAATGGGGCCTGTGAAGAAGGCAATGGAAGATGCTGGACTACAGAAGAGTCAGATTGATGAGATTGTTCTTGTTGGTGGAAGCACAAGGATTCCAAAGGTACAACAGCTTTTGAAGGACTACTTTGATGGAAAGGAGCCAAACAAGGGTGTCAACCCTGATGAGGCAGTTGCCTATGGTGCTGCAGTGCAAGGAAGCATTTTGAGCGGAGAGGGTGGTGAAGAAACAAAAGGTACTATAGTCTATGCTTCAGCTATTTAATTAAATGGCCATAAATTATAAACTTTATTGCTGCAAGTAGATGATCAAGCATTACACTTTCTCATCGTTATGTGACACTCTGGTTCTAGATATCCTTCTCCTGGATGTGGCACCGCTCACCCTTGGAATTGAAACTGTTGGTGGGGTGATGACCAAGTTGATTCCCAGGAATACTGTTATACCTACCAAGAAATCTCAGGTTTTTACCACTTATCAGGATCAGCAGACTATTGTCTCCATTCAGGTACTGTTCTGTAATTCAACTGTACTCTAGTGCGTATCTTTGGGACAATTTTGTTCTAAATAATTAATAATGCCTGCCTGGGTAATGTATACTTGAAAGGGTTGACCTTAACTTTGATGCCTTTTAAACAATCAGGTATTTGAAGGTGAGAGGAGTCTCACAAAAGATTGCCGACTGCTTGGGAAATTTGATCTGTCTGGAATTCCACCAGCTCCAAGGTTTGTTTCCTGCTTTCATTGAGCCCTCTCTAAAAATTTTGTTCCATTGATGTGACTAACTCATCAATATTTTGCCTGGCATTTGAACAGGGGAACCCCTCAAATTGAAGTGACCTTTGAAGTTGATGCAAATGGCATCCTAAATGTCAAGGCTGAAGACAAGGGCACTGGTAAATCAGAGAAGATCACCATTACAAATGAGAAGGGGCGCCTCAGCCAGGAAGAAATTGAGCGTATGGTTCGCGAAGCAGAAGAGTTTGCCGAGGAAGACAAGAAAGTGAAGGAGAGGATTGATGCTCGTAACGGTCTTGAAACCTATGTCTACAACATGAAAAACCAGATCAGTGACAAAGACAAGCTGGCTGACAAGTTGGAATCAGATGAAAAGGAGAAAATTGAGGCTGCAGTGAAAGAAGCACTGGAGTGGCTGGATGAAAACCAGACTGTGGAGAAAGAAGAGTATGAAGAGAAGCTCAAAGAGGTTGAAGCCGTTTGCAATCCGATCATCACCGCTGTGTATCAGAGGTCAGGTGGAGCCCCTGGTGGTGGCGCGTCAGGTGACGACGAGGATGATTCTCACGACGAGCTCTAAAAATGATGAGATGAAGTAGCTTAGGCGGAGTCTGTTCACTTGTGACAGGTGGGGAATTCAGAAGAATTTCCCCCGTTCTTGTATTTTTTGTGGCGAAGAAACTTTATAGAATTACCTGTATTTCTTTTTTTTTCTACATCTTTATTATGGGCTAGTTTTCAACAAAACTTCTTCTTGAGCTTTCCGTGACTGGTTTTACCTTCACAATCGACGTCCATGCTCATCGGTGTTTGCGTTGCACCTCTTTTTTTTTGAAAAAAAGATATTGATTTATTAATTTGTGTGACAAAAAAAATATAAATGAGATATAGCTATAATTATTAATTATAAAATTATAATTTTTAACATATTAATTTAATAAAATAATTTTTTATCATATAGAAAATAAAATTTACAATTATAACTTATGATAAAAAGAGGTATTTTAGTTAATATGTATGTTAAATATTATCAAAATGTTATAATTTGTCCTTAATAATTGTGTATTTGTCATATATTAACTTTTTTATTACTTAAATCAATATATTAATATTTAGCAAATTTCATGGAATGTTAATGATAATTTTGAAAAATAAAAAGGAATCAAATATAATTATATTAAATCTTAGGGAAATTGCAACATCCTCTTCTTCATAAAATATTTTATATTCTTGTTAGTTATTTGAGTTGATTATTATAGAATAGTCTAATAGGAATTTATCAAATAATTAAATATTAATTTATAAATTAAATTATCAGTCATATTTTATAGTAACATTTCAACACACATACACACACATATATACAACATTATATATGACATATTCTATATTACACTATATTATTTTCTAATATCCTACTATAGAATATGTTATATGTAATGTTATATATATATAGTAATATGATAATATATATAAAGTAACATGAATATACATATATAAACGTGATGTATATATTACCATAAATAGTAATGTAATAATTTATAATATTAGTACACATGTATGTATGAACTTGGAGTGCAAGTCAAGGTGGCCAAGATTTTCTTGGTACTCAAGTTTTAAAACTTGTTGACCAAGTTTTATTGTCACTCAAGTATATAAACTTGGTGGCTAAGATTAGAATATCTATATAAAGAGGTGATGTAAAGGAGAATTTCAAGAGTAGAACTTAAAGCATTCTTGAAAGATATTGAGATGAAGGAAGAGAGGGAAAGAGAAGAAGGAGTGGTCGTGAAATTATAATATTATCTTTACAATAATTCTAAGGTATAGAAGAAGTCTCTTTAAACCATAGTTATATTGTTTTCAAAATATTTGTTTATGTGTATACAAATTTAAGAGATTTTATAGAAATCTCATAAAAATTTAGGAGATTTTACAGATAAATCCCATAAAAGTTTAAAAGATTTTGAAGAAAAAATCTCATAAGAGTTTAGGATATTTCAAGGAATAATTAGTTTGTTTTACATAGTCCTATGAGTAAATTTATAGTCACATTAGCTATCTTCTATATTATTTAGTTATTTTCAAAATTTTTCTGTTATTTATCTTTCTAATGGACTTTCAGTTCTTTTAGAATTATTATTCTTTTTTTTCCATTATCATTTTACTTTACTATTCTTTTTACATTTCAATTTATCTTTTACTAAAGTTGATAATTATTGATAAGGTAAAATAATGATTTATATTACTTTGAGTTGTCAAGCTTATACTATTTGAATATATATGCACTTTAATTATTTTTAAGTTTAATTATGTATTAACTATATTTTATGCATTATATTCTATTTATTTCACTGCTTAATTTTAAGTTTTTATTCTAAAAGAATTTATTTATAATATTCGACTATTCATGTTGGCTCTTAAGTTCTATTTCTATTTATTACTTAAAGATTTTGCATCTTATATTTTGAGTTTATACAACTATGCAAGAGCATATGAAAAGAAAGATATTTAAAACATTACCGCTAACCGTAAGAAGGTAGAGAGATATAGATGAAAGGTCCTTTTATGTTACCTGTCTTAGTTAGTGTGGCGTAAACGTCTCACTTTGCCGTCATAATGTTAAAAAGTAACATCAAAGAATGAGAATTCCTTAAGAGAAAGCATTCGACTATGTGTGCGATAAGCAAATGGAGAAAAAATGAAAGATTAATGCAAAAAGATGATAATCTTAATAAGTTTTGCTTGACACGTTTTATCTAATACATTCTATTTATGCTATGATATTTGATTCTATTCTTATAAAGAGATGTGTCTATGTATACTTTCCATGTAGATGTGACTGAAACCACCATCATTCAAAATGTTTTAAAGATATTCATTCCCTACTGAGAATTATTTTCAATTCTCATTCCTATTTTTTGATAGTTTCAAATTAGTCAAGTAATGCCTGAGAGGAAGATAATCTTTTTCAAATTCTATGAGCATTTGAAGTTATAAATAATGTATTCAAGTTTATTATGTGTTATGTGATAGTATGGTTTGTAAACATTATAGTTAAGTACTTTTATAAGAAAATTTTATTTTTACTTAACCAGTATAATGTTAAATATCGTATTTGATTGTCTAAATTTCTAGCAATATCTTTATAATGAACAGGTGTTACAGGAGCTGAATGTAAGGGTGTGTTTGCTTTGCCTGTTTTCAATTTTCAGTTTTTCCTTCACAAAAACTGAAAGCTGAAAATTGGAAACTGGAAAACTGAAAGCAAACGCACCGTAAATTACTCAATTATTTACGGACGTACAATTGACATGATTATTTCATAATAAAAATATTATTTGAACATTTCAAAAATAAGTGTCCCAATAGACACCCTAGACAATCTATCCATCAGATATAGTGATTATAAAGTGAGTGTCTATTAGTGTTCTAATAACACCGCTCACTCCTTAATTATACAAATAATTACCTCTATTTTAAAAAGAGAAGTACACATAACACGTATAGATTTTCTTGTGGCAGTACTCATGCAATTTATTTTGTGAATTTATATGATGTATTAATATTGTTACACTAGATTTGTGTTTGGTTAAAGATAAAAAATGAGTTAAAAATTATTAGAAACAAATTCTATGTATAAAATTACATAAAAAAAAATTTTCACCTTATTTTTATCTTAGCCAAACACATTCTAAATAAAGCTTTAGATGTGCTAAAAAATTCTAGTAATAATTTTTTCGAGAAAGTAGTTGTCATATTATCCACATATATATATATATATATATATATATATATATATATATATATATATATATATGGAATTAACTAAAATATTTCATTAACAAAGGACGTTATTTTCCTTTTTACTTTTAATTAGCAATTATTGATTAACAAAATCAATAAAAGGCATGTTGTTTAGCTTTTCCTTCAAAAGTTTTCGTCTAAAATGACAGTTCTCCAAGCTAAAATAATTTACCGAACTTCCAGAAGTTTTTTTTTTTTTGGGTCGTGAAACTTCTAGAAGTTCCGAATGTTACATGGGCGTATGTATTTGAGCTGAAATTTAAAATTCATGCCGAGCCAATGGACCAATAGGCTACGGACATGATCACACGGATTGGACGAAAAGTTGGCGGTAAGAAAAATAGTAAATATATCCCAAAAAAAAGAAGAAAATAGGGGGGCAATAGGGTAATTTTGATGTAATATTTTTGCCCCTTCTTTTCTTCCCCTTGTCGATCGGGTAAGGGTAATTCACCTCGTTATTCCTTAATCACATCGTGAAAGCTGAAGAAGAAAGAGTTCCGTTACGGTTGGAGAGTTTGATCGGATCTGTGTTGATGGAGAACAACGGCAGCATTATTTCGAGGGAGAAGATCGACCAGGTGGCCATGTGGCTCGGATCCACCGTCTCCTCCGCCTTTTTCTCCTCCCTCGAACGCTTCTCCTGCGTCAACGTCTCCACCTCTGATCCCGACGACGACGCCGGCGACGACGATTCTTACTCCACCACCACCACCACCACCAACAACAACCCCTCTTCCGTTCAGGTCAACGCCAACACCACCACAAACGACGTCGCCAACCTCCCCGTTTGACGCAATGCGACGTCGTTTTCGCGCTGTATAGGCCTTTTCCTCCTCCTCCTCCTCCCTCTCTCTCTTTTTAATGTATTGTCAGAGGTAAGGGATCCTTATTTGAATTACTGGTTTGTCACCGTGTGATGATGCTATGTTATTGCTATGCATAATCTCTTTTTTTGGCTACATTTTGCTATGCGTAATTAACTATCAATTACATTAATATATTGTATCTATGTATCAGCTGTCCCCCTTCATTTCCTTGTGTTATATTGTTTCTGTTTTCAATTTGTTCGATTCATCAATTCTCCTTTGATTGATTTCGATTTGGATTCGAGAGGCTTTGGACCCATTTCTGGGCGAGTAATTAGATCGAATGATAGGAAACTTTCGTATTGATCATGGAATTGATCTAATTATGTTATTCTAATGCACAAACAATGCAATCAGATATATTTGGTGCGATCTCAGCCAGGACTCTGGTTGCTAGTTTATGAGGTAGGAATCTGGTATAGGCCCATTACGTTGTGGCTTGAGATTGAGATTGAGTTGAGTGAGTGCTGAAATTGTTGAAATATGATTATATGAGGGCTTGAGAATTAATGTGGTGAAATGGACAAGGAGTAATGGCAATCATGGTTAAAATAAATTTGAGTTGTGTAGTTTTTACTTTTGCTGCAATAGTCACTGGCATGTTGGGATGAGGTCGCCCTTGTGGCCACAAAGGTGAGATTTCTGCGTTATGATGTAAAGGTCATTGGTTCAAATCCCCTTGCGGAGATTAAGCTGCATATATTTGCCCTCTTCAGACCTCATCACTATCAAATAGGAGTCTAGGGCCCTTGTCCATTGGGCTGACGTTTTCAGCATTAGGATGTTGGGATAGCTAAAGGAAGGGAGTGGAACGGCTGTTGTGGAGAATTACGGACAGTGAGGGTGGGAAAGAGGGATGTTCCATTAGCCCTTCAAACTATGATGACATTCAATTTCTGAGACACGCCTTTCCAGTAATTCTATTAATTCTAGGGCAGCAAGTTCTAAATTCTTTCAACCCCATCATGATTCGCTATTAAAATTAGACTCCAATTAGACAATAAATATCATTTGCGATAAAGTGTAATTTCTTTTTCCCTATGAGAGTAAAATTCTAGTAACAGTTTTAAAATAGATTTAGTTTTAGAATATGCTGAGATTAAGATTTTCTGCCTGCCTAATTCTTGTGAACGTTGATACTTTATACTGATTATAAATAAGCCTAGGAAAGGTGGTCAAGTGAAGGGCCCTTTACTTTTGGTTATGGACAATGATAGAATGCAGTGTGTTCCAATTACAGAGCATGACATGTGAGACTTATATGAGCTAAGCCAATGTCTCTGTCTCCCTCCCTTTCTAGGTAGCCTCATCTTTCACTTCTTCCCTGCATGTATTTTTACATGTGCTTCTGTGTGCGTGTATCACTCTGTATAGCTCGTACTTTAGTAGAAGATCTTTACTTACTGAAAGAAAAAAGAATCATTGTAGATCAACAATGTTGTGACTTGCTAGGTCTGAAAGCTTCCTTCACATG
Organism: Dalbergia cultrata; assembly: GCA_031216105.1. NCBI lineage: Eukaryota > Viridiplantae > Streptophyta > Magnoliopsida > Fabales > Fabaceae > Dalbergia > Dalbergia cultrata. The sequence goes on along the minus strand of JAVHNL010000350.1, from coordinate 36,485 downwards.
TTGCTTTGCTCATTTATCGGCAGGTCACCATGCAGTGTCATTGCAGATGTAACCCCGACCTGCTGGTCTTCTAAGCACACCGCTGCAGTATTTAAACCATTTCATTCAAACCCCTCAAATACCGTAGCAAAAACAACAAAAATTAAAAACTCCCAGAATAATAAAACAGTGTAGTCAGTACTCCAGTAAATGAGTGTTTTACCGTACTAGTCTCCATTATCCCTCCAGCAGAGAAGCATGACTATGCATCTTCGAATTATGTAAAGCTTTGCTCTCTTCCCCTTCAACATTCTACCCTTTGGTACCTGAAATTTGTCTTGCTTCTCTGGAGATGTGGAAATTTCCATGATCTTGTTTCTTTGTCTCAACACCTATTCCCTGTTACACTCAGAAATCTTCTCTCTTGTCAAAGTATGAGGAATATCTCACAGTTGGAGTCTGTCTGTATGCAGGAGTGACTCAAGTTATGTCTCAGTTTGCTTTGAATTTGAAGCCAATAAAATTGGTGAAAGTAAAGGCAAATAGTAAATTTCAAGTTAGCTTTCTGCGGTCAAAGAGGAAGCTGATTTTCTGCTTCCAGTCGTGGTCTCGGGCTTCCGTGGTCTAACGTCCGGAATCCCAGGACTGCTGTCTTGGCTGCTCTGCTTCTCTATTTACTGCCAAAAGACAAATTAACCTATTAGCCTCTAAGCGATGTACTAGATTTCATTGTAGATAAAACAACGCAAAAATAACCTTTTTCTTTTATTAATTTTACTCAAATATTGGTTGATATTCAGAATTCGGAAATACAGACGTATTATTCAACCATTCTTCTGTTATTCATGTTAAAATGAGTTGAAAGTCACTTTCCACACTCCAAGCTATGCTACCTACTAAGTCGTAGCTTGGAGTGTGTAACCTTAAATCGAAATCTATACGTTAACATTCTGACTGCTTCCAAACATGCTCTTAGATTCAGGCTGCCTCTCTTTTCCGTGTGATAGTATCAAACGTTAGAGAGAAATATACAAATATGTGAACCTTACGTAAGTTTGGTTTCAGAAGGTATGTTTGGTTTCTTTAATTTCAGTTTATATTTTTCAATTTTTCATATTTTATGAGAAAAATATTGAAAACTGTGAAAACTATAAAATTTAATTTTCAGTCTTCATTTCTAGTTTTTAATTTTTTCTTCACAAAATTCTGAAAGCTAAAAAACTGAAATCAAACAAGTCCTTAATAGTTCATGTTTCTAGTCTCTCAAAATATTAATGGTATATTTGGTTTCACTTTTCATTTTTAGTTCTTTAGATTTTATAAAAAAAATAAAGAAATTTTTAAAAATTACAAAATTCAATTGTTAATTTTTATTTTCAGTTTTTAATATTTTTTTTCATAAAGTCTTGAAAATTGAAGAGTTGAAAATGAAAACTGAAAAGCAAAAACAAATGGATCCTAACTAATGTGCTTTTTTCAACACAATATGAGGTTCAAAAGTCTCCGCTTTGTTTCAACAGAATTACTATCTTTTTTTTTTTCTCATTTTTAGACATGTAATTGCTAACATGACCCCAAAAAAAAAAAAAAAGAGAGAACATGCAATTGGCACACGTTATGCTCAGTTTTTACCTTTTTTATAATTTAATTATGAGATGTTTGATGCAGACATTTATGAACATACGAATATTAATTCATATAAAGCTGAGTGGTATAATGAGCAACGAAAATTAAAAGGATATAATTGTTATATATTGATAGTGTAAAATTTCTTTATAAAGTTATCTAATTATGCATTATCACATAAGTTATGATAGTTAATTTTTGTACTTACTATCTAAAAACTCATCTAAACTACATATTTTTATTGAATGACAGTGTAAAATAATTTTATATTATCAGTGTATTAAAATTAAACTCAAATTAAAATAGATAATTGTTAATTAATGTTGAGCTTATAAATGAATTTCACTTTTTACTTCGTTTTATTTGTCCCTATACTATATTTTATCTCGTTATATCCCGAATGAAAAGAGAAATTAGGGTATTAAATACACGAGAAATGCTCGTCGTTGAGGTCTTAGTATAATAGTAAAATTGCAGTTTTGCAATTCCATATCTTGGGTTTAATACTCGTCTCCTTCCCCTATTCCAGACAAAAATAAAGAAAAGAAGAGAAATGTTTAATAGAATGGATTTAATTGTTATATACTGACAATGTAAAAATATTTTACACAGTCATTTAATTATATTTTATTATATAAATCATGATAATTAATTTTTATACTCATAACTTTAAAAGATTTAAACAAAATATTTTAATTAGACGGTGGTGTAAAATGTTTCATAATGTTAGTACGTTAAAATTAAACTTTAATATTGTTGCCGTAAATAGAATGAAATGGAATTAAGTTGCGTACAATACCGTTTCACTCCACTTTAATTGTAAAATAGTCGAACAATAAATTCTACTAACATTTCATTTAATTATGCTCCATGCGATCACACTCAAATTATAAGAGTTGTGTTATTCAACGGAAAACATAACTCATCTACCGGCCAAATCTATCCATAGTCTCATACTAAAATACTACTATGGTTTTTCTTATGATGTCAAGGTTAAATAATTGTATTAGGACTCCTTTGTAACGGAATCAACTTTGCGTTCATTTAACCTTTCTATATGTGTTTTTTCAAAAACAAAAAAAAGTCCTTGTCGTTAGCAACGTCTTCATGCCGTATGGCCAGAATCTTAAACCAAACTTAACCGTCACGCATGCGCTGTAAAGGAAAACTACAACTTTTGATTCCCCTCGTTCTCGCTTCAATTATTATGATCTTATTCTCATTGTCCCTTTGTTATGTTATTTAAAACAGTGGACAGGGGGAGCAATTACACCTTTTTCTTTGCTTTTTATCGTAATGAAATGCCTTGTTAAATAGCAGCAGTGTAAAGGTCGTGTTATTCTTTTAAAACAGTGGACAGTGTGAGCAATTGCACCTTTTTAACTTTTTATCGTAACGAATGAGTTCGATTCATCTGTTCAATGGTGGATGCTTCCAGCCATGTTTGAAACCACACGGTATTAAAATGGTGACTGATAAGTAAAATTATATTTTACCCCTTAATTTATTTTCAGGATTATGACTATATGAGATTATTCTCACTTTTTAAATTGAAATTTATTTTTGATATTCTATGAGCATAAAACAATCTAATATAGATATTTAGTTATATATTATCATCATATTAATAAAAGTATATCACTCAATCACTCACTATTTTTAAAATTATATAAATAGAACTACATGATTTATATCAAAATTAATCCCTTCAAATGAATTAATACAGCTAAGACATTTTTCTTTATGCTGCGTTTTATTAACGATGTTGCAAAATCACTTTCATTTAAGTCACTGAGAGTAGACTAGTAGCAAGGAATTTGGATAATTTGCCAATGTAATAAAAAATAAAAATAATCACTTTCATTTAGACTTACAAAACTAGAGCATATATCTTACCCTCCTATATTTCATTTTAGATTAGAGAAACGGTGTCGGTGACTCTCGTCACTGAGAGTATATTTAAAGATAGGATTTATTCGCACACCTTAAAAAGAAGAAGAAGAAGAAGATAGGATTTATTTAATTTTTTTAGTAAATATATGATTTGTTTATGCTCATAATAGATAGAGATTCATTATACACTATTGTTTAAGTGTCAGTCCACTAAAATCGATCCACGTCAGTTAGTAACAACTTTGATAACACTTTTAGAGAGTTATTCCGAAAAGTAGAAGTTAATTTTTTGGGTTTGGTAAATAAAACAAAAAGAGCAATATTATTTTGATTCATATTTTATGAGATATAGTGTCGATACACTCACATTTACTATTAAATTAGATGTGGACCCTACTTAGTTTGACTCTCACACCCAATCCAATAATAGATGCAAGTGTGGTGTTACATAAAGTATGTGTCAAAATAATATTACTCTAAAAAAATTAAGGTGCTTTGCTTTGGACTTTTAAAATTAGGGATGCTTTTGAAAGCATTTTATAAGTTACCTTTTAGAGTTGATTTTCACTTTTTAAAATTAAAAAGGTTAATATGATTCTATTTTAATTAATAATTATAACTATATATATATATATATATATATATATATATATATATATATATATATATATATATATATATATATTATTTTGAATGTTTAGAGCATATTTACTAAATATCACTATTTATGACTTATTAAAACAACTTGGACATTTTTTTTATTAAACAATATTATTATAATTTTTTAAAAGAACCTTTTTGAAATCCCGATGAACTAATAGCTTTTCAAAAGGGATAGCTATACCAAATTATGAAGCATGGACACATTAATTGGGTGTTGTATCTACGTGTTGAATACATATTCGTGTCGAATCTTATATGATATATCAATGACACATCGATTACATAAGTTTATATATATTTAATTTCAAATGTACTTTTTTCTCACTCTAACATGAAAAAAATACAATATGAACATGATTATAAAAAGAAAATAATGTGTAATTTTGAGTTTATAAGAAAATAAAATATAAGAAAAATTTATATAAATAATATAATTTGTATATGGTATTTTGATAGATGATTTATACTAATATGAGATAACGAAAAAATTTACTTCTATATGATGTTTATAGAATTGGCCACAAGCGGATTCTGTGTTATTTTTCATTTTTCATTGAATTTGTCTTTGGCGAATTCAATATTAATTTTTTTACACTAAATATGTCTTTGATGGATTCTATACTAAGAATATCTTATTATGTAATTCGTTTCCAAAATATCATATTGGTATAAATAGATCAAGTAAATCTCATATGTAAAAAAACAAGTTCTAATATCTTCATGTCCTATAATTTTTAAATTTTTCAAGGCGTTTGGAAACTTTTAATGAAATTGAATTGAATTGAATTCTTTTAAAAATTGAATTTCGTCAGAAATTGAATTGAATTCTTATGTTTGGAATAAATCAATAAATTAAAGAATTGAATTCAATTTTTTAATTTAAAATGGGTTTAAAAATAAATTAATTTAATTATTTTTACTATTTTATCTTTTATTAACACGTTAAGAATAAAATATTACATTCAACTAGGATTATTTTAGCATTTTTATTTGTTAGAATTCAATTCTCACACCAAATTATATCTATTTAGATCTGATTTCAATTTCTTAATTTAATTAGAATTCAATTCCCATAAGATTTTAATCCTTTCATTTAAGTTACTTTCAAATCATGAAATTTAATTTAATTTTTTAATAAAATTAAATTTCATGAATTTCCAAACGACTCTCGTGATATCGTGTCCTTTACCTTTGTCACTCCTCGTGCTTGATAGATGCCAAACCAAGCTTAATAGGCTGTTTGGAAAGTTTTTGAGTGATGGAATTGAATTGAATTCCTGTGAGAATTGAATTCAATTTTTATGTATGGAATGAATTAGTAAATTAAGGAATTAAATTGAATTTCTTAATTTGGAATGTATCTAAAAATAAATTGATTTGTTTAATTTTACTATATTGTCCTTCTATCAATAATTCCTTCTGGAAGGCACCCTTGCCAGACCAATGCCCACCCTCCTTCCAGACCGACCACTTTCTAGAAGCCCCGCCGGATAGCCTCCGCCACCGGTCCCTCCAACATTGCGCCACTGCAAGCTCAGCGATCAACAACTCACCTCAGCTCATCGCAGTCTCGTGGCTGACAAGACCCAACACAACCGGACAAGGATCTTGCTTGCAGGGGGCGAGGACGAGTGATCGCCGGTGCAAAAGAGGGCACGGACAAGGAGCGGCTCCTCACAAGGTCCTCCAAGCGGAGGGGTGCATGAATGAACCGATTACACACCCGAATGAGAGGGATCCTAAGACTGTATAGGTATGGGACTATACAGTTGAGGAGGGCTTATATGAATTGATTTGTACTACCTATACCAACAAGATGCATCTTCTTTTCGGTAGCCCAAAGCGAAAGAACTCCACGATTAAGCGTGCTTAACACAGGGGTAATTTTGGGATGGGTGACCTCTGGGAAGTTTTCTAGGAAGCGTGCGAGTGAGGACAAAGCATCTTTGCAAAGACCGTGTTGGTTTGTGGGGACGATCGTCAATCCATAAAGCGATGAGGATGTTACAAATGGTATCGAGCCTGCACCTCTCCCGACGGTGTGGTTCGGGACGAACCAGGCGGAAGCTGGTGGGCATGTAACGGGGACGAGGCGAGTGATCGCCGGTGCAAAGAGGGCACGCGGACAAGGAGCGGCTCCTCACAAGGTCCTCCAAGCGGAGGGGTGCATGAATGAACCGATTACACACCCGAATGAGAGGGATCCTAAGACTGTATAGGTATGGGACTATACAGTTGAGGAGGGCTTATATGAATTGATTTGTACTACCTATACCAACAAGATGCATCTTCTTTTCGGTAGCCCAAACTGAAAGAACTCCACAGTTAAGCGTGCTTAACCTGGGGTAATGTTGGGATGGGTGACCTCGGGAAGTTTTCCTAGGAAGCGTGCAGTGAGGACAAAGCATCTTTGCAAAGACCCGTGTTAGTTTGTGGGGACAGTCGTCAATCCATAAAGCGATGAGGATGTTACAGATCTGTAATCGGCTTCTCTGTGTGCGAAATCGCGCCCCTGCCCCATCCTACGAACAACATCGAAAGCACCTCCGCAGGCCCCCCTCTGCATTTCCTTTAGACGCCGCCACTCACTGGAGAATCCCTTGGAGTAGTCCGAACCGCCGCCGCACTGGTGCTCCTCTCCGCCCTGCTCACACGCCCTCCTCCTCGACCCCCATCACTAACCACAGCCGCCGCCTAGCCTCCCCATCCTGTAATGAAATACCTCCTATTGATGATATGGCGGTGGCTGACGGGAAGAGGGTTCTGCTGCACAAAAGGAGAAGGAAGGGCTAATTTGGTAATTTCAAATTTTCAGATGAATTCTATCCCCAATTCAGACCTAAACAGGTCTGATTTATTTTTGAGTTTGTTTGTGGAATTCAATTCCAATTCTCATACAATTCTAGGATAAAATTTTGTTCCAAAGCATGGAATTGAATTCCAATTCTTGAAGGAATTCAATTCCATGCCTTTCCAAACAGCCCATAAGTACTAGCAACTATGCTGGAGGAGCAAGCAAAGCATGTCACAGTCGAACTAACAGTTGGCCTATGAACGAAGCGAAAGAGCTGCGAAGTTACCTTTCGTCATCAATTGCCGGCTTCGTCTGATAGCCGTCCTCATCACTCGGTTCCTTTCCTTCCCTTTTCCATTCTGTTTCTCTGATCAATCAATCAATACCTAATCATCTTCACAAAGAGATCAACAATTAATCCCACGTTGCACGTTCACCTTAATTTGTTGCTCCCATTCCAACAATGGCACTCGAGTTCCCGTTCCATACACTCACGCTATTCCGATGCTGCTCCTTCTCTCTAACACTAACACTCTTCTCTGTGCATGCTCTCACAGGATCAGGATCACCCCCCTCTTCGTGCCCCCCTATGGCTACTTCTTCGTCTTCTTTCGACTACGTCACGCCCTCAACCCCTCTGGTCTCCTTCCTCGAGGGCCTCCAACAATCCGCGTACCAAACCTTCGGGGGATCGAACTTCGACCCCAAAACCTACGTGGACCTGCCCCTCAAGTTCAACCTCTCCGAGACACAGGAAGCGTTCCAGAACCTTCCGAGGAGTTCCAACGGTTCGTTTCCCGCGGAAGTTCTGAGGGGCTTCATAGAAGCGTATTTCGAAGGTGCAGGGGATGATGTGGTGTACTGGGAACCAGAGGATTTCGTTGCGGAGCCAGAGGGTTTCTTGGAGAAGGTGAAGCACCCTGAAGTGAGAGCGTGGGCTTTGGAGGTTCACTCACTGTGGAAAAACTTGAGCCGCAAGGTATCTGGTGGGGTCAAAACGAACCCGCAGCTCCACACTCTGCTTCCTCTGCCAGGTCCTTTTGTTATTCCTGGCTCGCGGTTTCATGAGGTCTATTACTGGGATTCATACTGGGTCATTAGGTTTGTTCATAACTCATAATAACTTTTTAATGATTCATTGCAATGTTGGTTTGTGGGGTTGTTGTTGTTGTTTTAATTTTAATTATTATTATTTTTTGGGTGCAGGGGGTTGCTGGTGAGTAAAATGTACAAGACAGCTACTGCAGTTGTGACTAATCTTGTTTCCTTAATAGAAGAATATGGGTTTGTGCTTAATGGTGCTAGAGCATACTACACTAATAGGAGGTAATTGAGACATCATTATTTGGACAACTCACACTGAGATCCCACCTTTTCCATTCACAAGTTATTGAGACATTATTATTTGGACAACTCACATTAACACCCACTGCCCAGGTACAAACTCACAGTTTCTATTGAAATTCTAAAAAAAACATAAACGTCTAATTCCTTTTTCTTTTTTCGTTTTTATTCTTCTTTTCCTTTCATGAGTGTCCAACCAAGGATACAAAAATCTTTGAGAGACACGTTAATGGGTTTCATATCTAACATGTCATCCCATGCAAGAACTCTTTGAGCTTGAGGCTTATGCCCATACTGAAGTTCCACCTTTTAATTTACAGTAATGGGGCAGCAAGGATTAGGTGGAGACGTATGAATGGTTTTTATATATAACATGAAATATGAAATAAAATGGCTTCAAAGAGAAATTTATATATAAGAATTTCTCTGGCTTCAAAACGGCAGCACCCACATGATTGGACTTTCTAAGTCATCATAATTATTTATGACTGGCCTAAGTCTAAACTTAGACTTTGCTTTTTTGCTTTTGTTTTGGACGCTTGTCATGTATTTTTGAACAGCCTTTCTTACAAAGTGTAGAGCTTATCCTTTCATTGAAGTATATGCTGACTTTTTTGTGGTGTTAAAAAAGTACCTTTTTTCTGGATTTATAATTTATACTTCTGACCTTCGAATAACTTGGTGAGTAGTAAGTTGCAGCAGGATATTGTACCATGATTTTTGCTGTGTTCAATGGTCATTTTATCTGGATATCAAGTCACACTTATCGCTGCACCATTTGAAATAAATAAAAGAAATAATTAATTAATTATAGCTTTTGCTCTTAAGTAACGTTGATTATGATTTTACAGCCAGCCTCCCCTATTAAGCGCTATGATTTATGAGATATACCGCAGCACTGGGGATATTGAATTAGTTAAAAAATGTCTACCTGCACTGCTTAAAGAGTACGAGTTTTGGAATTCAGGTATTACACCACCATGTGTGCCTCAATCACCTTATAGCTAACGTTTTTGTCAGCACTAATTTTGCCCAAGTGTAGCGGTTTTACCTTTTGTTTTTATCTTGAAGATATACATAGAGTTACCATCGTGGATGCTCAAGGCTGCTCTCATAACTTAAACCGCTATCATGCAATGTGGAACAAACCCAGGCCAGAATCGTCCATGATGGTGTGTCTGTGCTTTGCTTGTTAACTACTGTGGTATTGGTGAAATGATATTTCGAGCTATAACTTTGTGTAATTAATCCCATGCCATAGGACAAGGCGTCGGCTTCCAAGCTCTTGAATGTGACAGAGAAACAACATTTTTACTGTGATCTGGCTTCAGCTGCTGAATCGGGATGGGATTTTAGCACAAGATGGATGAGGTACTACTTAATGTACAATCAAGGTTTTTCACAAGAACACACATCAGCGTAGTTCCAACACTCTTTTAAGTTGTTAACAACACTTGTGTTTTGATGAAAATCATCTGATATTTTAATGCAGAGACCCACCTGATTTCACAACATTGGCTACAACATCTGTAATACCTGTTGATTTAAATGCATTTCTACTTGGGGTATGTCTTAGACCAATGACTAAAAGAAGACCTGAAATCATAGTCTGAAACCTCATTAATTCTGTGGTGCCTGTTGATTCAGATGGAACTAAATATTGCCTTCTTTGCAAAAGTTACTGGAGATAATAATGGTGCCAAACACTTCCTGGAACTTTCTGATGTTAGAAAGAAGGCAATGGATTCTGTTTTCTGGAATGCGAAAATGAAACAATGGCTCGATTACTGGCTTGGCAAGAACACACGTGAGGTATTTCCTAGTGATACTTGTAGAAATGTGACCATAAGGGGAGTTGTGATAGCCTTCTGCAGTTCTGCTGTGCTGACTGTCTCTTTGATACTCCTAGGAGGGTCAAGTTTGGGAAGCTCTGCATCAGAATAAAAATGTATTTGCTTCCAATTTTGTTCCTTTGTGGGTGGAGCCATTTTACTCAGGTATTCTTGACATGATATCCTCATCAACCTGGGTAGCAAATATCAAGTAAATTAAATTTGCAAGCTGGTTATTGTAATCATTGTGGCATCAATTTAGCAATAGGTTCAAGCCTTGTTATTTTTCCAATTAGCTAGCCCTAACTATTTAGGGGAAAGGCTTCCTTGGATACAAACAAGCTTGTGGATAGTTAGGGACTTAGGATCAACTCACAAGGGTAAGACTTAAAATTACACTATCCCTAACTCCTATAACACTGCGATTTTCATCGATTTGACTGTTCAGTTATAGTTTAACTAGTAATCATATTGATCTAGCATGGCAAATCCTAAATCAACTGTGTATTAGTAAATATTCAATTTGAATTGTTGGTCTTTAAACATGGTGCTATCCAGTTTTGGATGAGCTATTGATTTTATGAAAATGATCTGAAAAGCTATTAAACAGTGCAAGATAAGTTTATTTCACTTCAGTGTCATCCATTATTGATTTGAATAAGAAGGGGGTTTCTGTTGAATTCACGGATGCTTTTAGCACTTTTTTACTTAAGATTATTTTTGCTTGATTTCAAACAAACATTCAACCAATAACTGCTGAATTTGTTTGAACTTTGGGAGATGTACTTCACAAATTATGTTTACAACCTTTAGTTAATGAGCTTACCTTTCTTTCTGAAATATTGAGAAAGGGTTTCCTGTGTTCTAAGGTTGATGATTAATATGTTATATATTTCTCTAGATAGTTCACGTGTGGTTAGTGTTGTTCAAAGTCTCAAAACCTCTGGCCTGCTTCGTGATGCTGGAATTGCAACTTCTTTGAGTGAGTCAGGACAACAGTGGTGAGTATGCTATACTGGGAAAAAGTTTCATCTAATTAGCCTTTGTTAATGACTCTTCTGAAACTCGTAATAGGGACTTTCCAAATGGTTGGGCCCCTCTCCAACACATGCTAGTTGAAGGCCTATTAAAATCAGGGTTGGAAGAAGCAAGGTCATTAGCTGAGGAAATTGCCATCAGATGGATCACAAGCAGTTATGTTGTTTACAAGAAAACGGGTGTAATGCATGAAAAGTTAGACGTGGAGCATTGCGGAAAATTTGGGGGTGGCGGTGAATATGTACCCCAGGTATGACTATACTATATTATGTTATGGTTTATAAAATCGGTAGACCACAAGTTGCGGGTGAATTTGAGAGTGAATGGAAAGAATTGTGCCCGTTAACTTTTTTCATGGATTTGCTGTTAGTCTTTCTTATCTCAAAAAGAAAAAAAAAAGGGTGACATCTCTGCCATATGCCTGTTTGACATGAATCTGAGTGTGGTTGTGTTGCAATGCAGACTGGTTTTGGCTGGTCCAATGGAGTTGTGTTGGCATTCTTGGAGGAGTTCGGGTGGCCTGAAGATCGGAATATACATTGTTGATCTGCTTAGAAAATGAAAGACTTTGAACAAGTTTGGTGTTATTTTAAAGTAAGGATGCTCCAAGCATTAACTCATGAAAGCTATTTTTGTGAGCGGTTGAATAAAACCTGTTAGTAAAGAAGTGTAACACAGGAATTATAGAGTCAAACTCGACCCTTGTATTTCTTCTTTCCCTCTCTATTTCCCTGATACCCATCAACTGCTCTGTGTAGTATATGTAATTTAATTTTCTGCGAGACTGTCTTTCCCGGAATATTTGAAATTGTTCAAGAAGTTTGTTTCTATTTTCCAAGATTTGATGCTTCCTTAGCACCACCTTTAAAAAAATCATCAAGGGTTATTGATGACATTACATATCAATGCTGTGGCACTATTAGCTTCATAGGCTTTTTTCGTCACTGTCAATTGACATAGAGAACCCCAACACAAAGCCCAACCAAGCCCAAAGAACAAAGAAACACAGCTTAATAAACGATGCTAATCTTTTTCCTTTCTTTCTTTTTGAGTCATAAAATACTATGCTAATCTAGGAGCTGACTACTATGCATTGGCCTGAATTGGACTACAAACACGGCCCAAAGATAGTTAGAACTTTCCTGCGGTCATTTGTTTTGGTCAGGGTTAGTACTTAAGAACACAGAAGTCGTTGTATTGGGCCCCGAATCAAGATGTTCGGCGGACTTGATTGGGCCTCATGCGCTTGTTAATGAACCGTAACATGGCCTTAACACCAACTCTGGAAGATATTGTTTCCTGCAATTCTTAATCAAACCGTGGAGTTTATTGGCTTGGCGTCTAAATTTGAACTCACTAGCACGCAAGACCTAAGGGTATGTTTGGTTCAGGTTTTCTAATTTTCAGTTTTCAATTTTTATAAAGGAAAAACTGAAAACTAAAAATTGGAAACAGTAAAGTAAATAGACCTTAAGTTTTTAATTTTTTCAATTTTTCTTTCACAAAAATTTAAAACTGAAAACTAAAAACTGGACACTGAAACTAACAAACCAAACAGACCTAATTGAAATGAAAATTGAATCAAGAGGTTCGAGAAACCCTTTCCTCCAACTATTCGTAGTATCATTAGACCCTTACACAATAAAGATAATTTGCTACATTTGTGCCTTCAACACATACGCATTGTCTGGCCTGGAGGTATTTTATTTAGTTGGGGTTGTCAGATGCTGTTTTATATTTTCTTTGACAAACACATACGCATTGTCAGATGCTGTTTTTTTCTCCTACTAGCACCTTGCTGACGCAATCAAATCCAGATTGAATCTGCAGGAACCAACTGGATTCGTTATTGTGAACTGTGTCCCACCGGGGCACTAGCCTCACTTTACTTATTTTATTTTTTCCTCCAAGATACTACGTGTATGAAATCCATGAAATGAAATCTACAATAAGGTCTTTTGTTATATCAAATTGTTTTCTTTTTTATGTGTCTGTTTACTTTCTCCATTTCGGTTCACGAGTCAGCAAACGTCACTCGCGTCTCTGGCATCTTTCACCAACCATTCCCTCTTTCCCCACTCACACACACACCTCCCATCCTCTTTACTTTTTCTTTCCTTTTCTTTCTTGGCATATATATTGGTGCGGATTTGCCCAACCTTCTCTTCCCAATCAACATTTGTCAGCTATTATTTGGTATTCAATCAAAGAATAAAATAAATTATAGAAACGGTGGGTGGATGATTAGTATCACTAAATCATTTTTATAGTTTATTATTTAATTATGTGGAGACTGGAAAAGCTTAATCCTAAAACCAAGGATGCGGGTCCTCCATGATTCTACTGTTAACACAAAAAGAGTGGCAATCATTGAAGAATTCTTGCATTCAAATAACGCCACTCAATAATGAAAACAAGTGAAAATGTTGTTATGGGTCTTTATTATATCCATGTAGCCACCCTATAGAAAGAGTGAGTGGGAAGTAATGGTAATGGATACAATTTAATATGCTGGTACTATTTGGTTAATGGAATTTGCATCTCCTGACTCGAGTCCCACAAATGATCAGTCAAATAAAGACCACTATCTAATCAGTAATGGCCCGAAGGAAAGCATAACGGGAGGATATGATTGATGATTGTGGCTATTTAAAAAAGCATACAAAATCTAGGGCTTGATAGCATGGGTTGTGTTTATATATACTGGAGACAAATCAGAGAGAAAGCAACTTTTAGCCACAAGACAAGGTGTAACGTAACTGAGGAAGTATATATCGTTGGTCCTTAGTCCCGTTAAGCAATTTTGAAAGAAGATAATCTCTGTAGTGTGATGACCGACCAGATACAATTGCGTCTATGCGTTTCTTTCCTTATTGGCCATTGAAGCATCGGGGATACTTTTTTTTTAGGTACCCAATCGTTGATCCAACGATTTTTAAGATATAATTTATTCTAAACATTTACATGAATAGCTTACTTATCGAAAAAAAATTATATGAATAGCTTAGTTAATCCTATAATCATGTGCAATGGAGCCTTACCTAACTATTTTTTATGATCACATGAATCTTGTTTCTCAATGCACACAATCAGCTACGCAAACTTGAACCCGTCTCCGAGTGCTGATATTCATATTCCATATCATGCTCAACACGTTTACATATGAACATGAATTATTAAGTAGATGAGCAGATGACTCATATGTCAATTATAAGTGATTATGACACCTGCACACACATAGTAATTATATATTATCACATCATTAACAAAATTCAACTATTATAATAGAATAAGATTAAAATTTTTTAATGAGTTTCATGTTTTGAATACCTAAAAACTTAGGGACTGTTTAGTTTGAATTTTCAGTTTTTCAGATTTTGTGAAGAAAATACTGAAAATTATAAAATTTAGTCTCAATTTCTCCTTCACAAAATTCTAAAAATTGGAAAAACGAAATTAAAAACTAGAAATTCAAACCAAATAAACCCTTATATTTTCAATGTTATAGTTTTCATTTTCAATTACTTAATTAGTGTCCTTATAACTAGTGCTCTAAGAATATTGATTAGATAAACCCATATATATATATTTATCATTTTGAGTGTATCCTTCTTTTTTCACAAAAATAGGATAAAATATTTTAATTTGTCAATTTTTTTTCGTTATTTTCACAATCAAATAATGATAAAATTGTAACTTGATGCTAGGTTATATTTATTTTAAAATAGTAAAAGAAAATAGAAGCCGTCAAAAACAATATTAGTAAATTTCGTATTAAAAATGAGATTTTATTTTATTTTTTTTAGGTAATGAATGCATGCAATATTAAGTACTTTTAAGCATTTGTTAGGGAAAAGAAAAATATAAATTTATTTTAATTTTGACAACGAAGCAAGGCAGTGGGTTTGAACAAGAATGATTGACCAGGTAAGTTTTGTATCCCGAGAATATGCTAGATTCGAGGATTGACCGATCTTTATTAAAACAGTATTAAGTTCTTGTGATGGGGAAATGAGACTCATCTGCATATGTGCCTCCAACGACACTGAATTCTCAATCCTCACGTGCGGTGTGATCCCGCCCTTTGACGATTCAGCTTCATAACTACATATACCTCGGCTACAGTGCCTGTCCCTCTTCCCAATGCCCTTATTTATTTTATATCAACCGACAATAACACCCGTTGCTCATTTCTATTGCTTATTATTTGTACAAATCACTTCGTTTGAAAATTAAGACCATAATTTTAAAATTCACATATAGAGTAAAATAATCCATAAAGAAATTAAAATATCTAGCATTTTCTTATTATTAAAAATTAAAAGAAAATTTAAATTAAAAAATCTTAAAATTACATATTATTTATTAACTCTGGCTAATACCTAAAAGAAATATAACCATACAATCCTTCTATCATCAAGAACTAGATTATCAATTAGAGTTGTCAAAATAAATTAGGTTATATAGCTCAAAAAAATTATGTGGATTAAATTGATAAAATTAGAGCCACGATAAAAATTGGTCTAGCTCAATCTAGTCCAAGCAGGCCTTATAGGCTAGTCCAATGACTCAAATATTAACTTATTTTTCAACTCAATAACTATAAATACGAGTAACTCCTACTTGAGTTTGGAACGTATCTATTTTTCCTTTAAAATATTTGAATTAATAACATATGTTCATAAAAATGAATAATAATACTTTTTATTCACTTCACTTTAACATTAAATTAAGTTGTCAAATTTTATTTATTGTTCTCATCACGTGGCGGCGAGCTCGAATAAATTGGGTTTACTGGCATTTTTATTTTCTAGCTCGAAATTGACTTTGCTTGAATTGAAGTAGTCCTACTTAAAAATGATGTGATTCATTTTGAGAGCTCTACCATGATCAGCTAGAAACTCAACGGAAAGGAAATCTGGTAAAGCATGAGAACGAGAAGCATGTAAGCCTACGCCTCCATGGTGGCCATGCTTAGAAAGTTTGCCCGGCACGATCGAGAATTTGGCTCCCTATAGATACAATAATGATATGATTCAGTAAGCACAACTTCAATTCCTAAGCGGGTCGGATCATACTCTGCACTTCTTCCACCAAAGGGTACGTACGTACGTACATGAGTGACTGTTGGGTACGCCGCCTGTATGTTACGTTTGTTGTTTAGCATTTGGTAGACGACGACGCATGCACTTTGGGTCATTTTTCTCAAATGATCACTTTATATATGCATTCAAGTTCCCCCCCACACACACACACACATTGAATGGATACGAGACTCATCTGAAACATGCATCAATTTCTCTTATACTACCAACTGATCATAATTAATTATAAGATCGTATTGTGAGGAATAACTTTTAGTGAGGCAATTCTCTTCGATCCATACGTATATACCAAGTCGCATGAGAGGGCAGTGACCCACGGTGTGTAGAACTGATTATTCTGTCTCATTCCCCCGGAATCCACAAGCACAAGTTGCATTGTGTTGTTAATCCTACCCATCGGGCCCTTGTAGTACTCTATCTCCATTTGTCAGCAAAGCTTTAATTTATTGAAAGCCAGCCATTGAAAGGTCTTAATTCCCAGCCTTTGAGGTATATTTAGCTTCCAAATCCTCTTTGAATAGTATATAATAGCATATTTGGAAATTAAGAGAAAACAACCTATTTTACGGGAAAAAGCTTTTTCTAGAAAAAATATGTTTGTTAAAACTAAAAATAGATTGTACTGAAAAATAGTTTATAATCATAATTAATTTTCTTAAAATTTTGATTATAAGCATAAATTTATTATTTTAACATTGTAATATTTTTGTCAAAATAAGTTCAAGTATTAAATATTTTATAATATAAACAAATCATTTTATAGTTTTCTATACAAATCATTTTTTAATTGAAATATCTAAGCATAAATTGAATCTTATATAATTGATTTTATAAAAAAATAATTCTATAAATAAAAAAATATTAAAATAATTTTAATCTTATAACTTTTCTGAACACAAATATCTTTAGGTGTACCCTTTGTCCCTCCTCGACACCAAACCTCATAAGCTGATTGCACTGTTAATTCTCCAGTTGTAATTATATCAACAAAAGTTATGATGTGATGCTGAATTTATTTCCATAAAGCTATTTAGAGTCTTGCTTTCATTAATTATTTTAAATAAATTTTAAACATGTAATAAACGTGATCCTGTACGTAATTTATTTTTGAAATACAAGGATTTTTTAAACAAAAACTTTAAAAAAATATATAATAAAATTAGTTATATACTTTCACTTCAAAATTTAAATTATTTACAAAAATAATTCATAACATATATAATCAAACTTTTGATTGAGAAATTCATTTGTCAGCTAATAAAAAATTAATTTATGAGTTAAATTGTTGTCCTACTTTGACATTATTTTTCACTTCAAAAGCCATGATGAATTAACTATATAGTATTTAAATTAATTTTTTTATTTTTTAAAAATAAGTTCACAATAAAAATTTTAAAAGTTTTACAAATTATTTTATATTTCTTAAAAATTATTTTTTATTGAATAATTCAAAAATATATACATTCTAATTAGTTGTTTAATACCACAAGATTAAATATATTTACTTTATAAAAACATTAAATTTATTTAATTGAGCCGTATCCCACTTTTATTCAAACAACTGTAATAAATGATACCAGTACGGATAATGAAATGGAATTACGTTGATTTAACAGGATTCCAATTGTAATTTATTTATTGTTAGGAAAGAAAATCAATGAATGATGGTGAGGAAAAGCAGATTAGATTGATTTAACATGGATTGTCCACATAATTTGTGAAAAAGTCAAAGTAATAATTACATAGTCCAATCTCTCGACCTGACACATATTCATTGATCATGGCAAGAACTTAATGTGTACATTCATTTTCTTAATTAATTTGATGACTAATAGAATTATATGTTGGACTTAAAATGAATTTGATTCTTTTAAAATAAAAAATTAATAAAATATATAAATAAAGAATTAATTATTTTTAAATTTTTTAATAAAATTTGAAAATATAATGCATAAAAATTAATTCAAGAATAATTAATCTTTTTCTTATACATTTTAGTAATTTTTTTTATTTTAAAGAAACTAAATCCGGCTAGAATAGAGCGGCAGCGCCAAAAGATGATTGCAGTATATCTCTCTCGGGTCTTTCCGTGTGGCAAACAGGCGTAGACCGAAACACTGAAAAGTACTCGACGGAAGATGAAAAATCTATTAATCGGGATTCAATTAATTAAAGTAGATATTAATAAAGAGAGAAATTAAAGCAGAGAGTCTAAAACGTGCAAAGAACCTCTTTCGTTTTTATTTTTCATCTTTAATTGTATAGTATAAAGTTTTTGATTTTATCTCGCACAAGAGTGACAAATATGTAGGCGGTAGTACTACTATCCATTTATCTTTATGACTACTTTTTCTAGGGATAGTTAATCCGTTTCGTTTGTAGAGTCCACCCTCACCCTCCTCAGCGAGTAATGACAGCCCTAGTCAGCTAGGAGGGGAGAACGCAGAAGGACCACACCACTAATTCATTTAATTGAATTTATTTCTTTTATTTAGGTTTATAAAATGCAGCGAGTGGGGTGCCTGCACTTGCTTTTCATTTCCGTAGCCTTTAACCAATCTGTCCGTGGGCAGTGGCACTCTCACTCACTCACTGACTCACGCACGCACGCTCACCCCTAACCCCCTTAAGTGCTTTCTTTCTCTCCTCTCTTTTCTGATCAGATCAGATCATCTGTCGCTTTTATCCTTCTCTCTCTCTCTCTCTCTCCCTTCATTTTAATTACCTTCATCTCTCCACGTACGTAGGCTTAACCTGTGTGAGATCAATGCAGAGGAGAGCTAGCTAGCATACATGTGTATATATATTTCTGCCAAAACCTGACAGTACTGGAAATTAAAAGAGAACCGCCTTTCCAGCCCAAACCCAGCCACTTTTCTCAGTCATCGGAAGAAGAATCAGAAGAATTCAACCATATCAGTAAATAGAGAGAGAGAGAGAGAGTTAAGGATCTACTACCAAACGCACAAGAGTAACGTCCACGCCAACACTCATTCTCTCTCTTGCCACACTAAATCCAAAATCCAAGCCTCCAACAACCACCAGCTCTTCCTTCCTTCCTTCCTTCCTTCCTTCGTATCCTAATCCTAATAATAACTAATAATAAAGATACAGATGCTGGAAACAGTTAAATACCTTATCGGGTCGGCGGGTCCAAGCGGGTTCGGGTCCAAGTCAACCGCCCAACAGGTCACCGAAACCTCCGATCTCCGCTCCCTCACCGCCATCATCACCGGTATATATGACCTTATTAGTTACCACCATATTAAATTTTAGATATTATATAATCCTGATTATTCTTACCAATAATTATTACTGCATGATAATATTGTCTCATAGTAAAGTGTTATTTGATATATTTGTTTATTTTTTTTCATACACTATTACTAGGTGCTACGTCTGGAATTGGAGCTGAAACGGCGAGGGTTTTGGCTAAGAGAGGGGCGAGGCTGGTTCTGCCGGCGCGGAGCCTGAAAGCTGCGGAGGATGCCAAGGCTCGCATACTGTCGGAGTTCCCTGACTCTGACATCATAGTTATGCCGCTTGATCTTAGTTCTCTCACTTCCGTTAGGAACTTCGTTACCCGGTTTCAATCCCTCCATTTGCCACTCAATCTCCTCATGTACTTCAACTTCACTTACATAGTTACAGCACATGCAAATTTAATTTATTTTCGATAGTATTTAATCTAATCTCAAAAAATACAAAATAGAAAAGAAAAGGAATCTTTCTCATCCATGAATTTGAATGATTGCTAGAAACAACGCTGGAAAGTTTGCACATGAGCACGCGATCTCCGAGGATGGGGTTGAAATGACCTTCGCCACTAATTATCTAGGTAAGATCCTAAAATCACACATTTTTAATTTATTAGGAATATCTTATATTGATAATTTATTTTCTTTGTTCTTGTGTCCCAAGTAATTATTAAAACCAAGTGCTCTTACAAATTTACAATATACGGTTTTAATTTGTATATATTAGCTAGGAAAGAGTGATTGACTGTAACGAATGTTATTTCAGGTCATTTTCTGTTAACAAAGCTGTTGCTGAATACGATGGTTGAAACGGCAGAGAAGACAGGGGTACAAGGCCGGATCGTGAACGTGTCGTCCAGCATCCACGGTTGGTTTTCCGGTGATGTGATCTCATATCTAGCTTCGATAAGCCGCAACAAATGGTAATTAATCACTTTGTGTTCTGATTTTCAGAATTAATTATATCGCATTAACTATATATCATGTTTTATTTTTTATTTTGCCAGAAAAAAAAAAAGAAAGTTTGAAATTTAAGTGATGAAACTAAATGATGTGATGTGTTTGGCAAACACTATACCCTCTTTGGATTGAACCTTGTCCTGTGTCCCCCAGCCATTACGACGCCACACGTGCTTATGCTCTTTCCAAGCTCGCCAACGTTTTACACACCAAGGAGCTTGCTCGCAGACTCCAGGTACACACACCTTCTTTCACTCCTCTTAATTTAATATTTAATTAATCAAACGCGCAAATATCTATCTACTATCTAAAAGTGGCATTTGTTTGTTTCCTTAGTAATCTGTCATAAGCATTCATCGTGTTTTTCCCAGTACTTGGATTCGTTTCACCCAATTACTTTTATCATATTTTATTTGATGCACACACAAAAAATTATTATTAATAAATAAATAAATCAAACCGTGTTTCTATTTAATTTTAATTTGTGCAGCAAATGAGGGCCAACGTGACTGTGAACTGTGTTCATCCGGGGATCGTGAGAACCAGGCTCACTAGAGAGCGTGAAGGCTTACTCACAGGTTGGAACCAAATAAGCCAGCTTTGGTTTAATCAGTCCTCTTTTAATTTCTATGATTGTAGCCACTGACTGATTTTGGGATTCTCCATTTTTTGTTCTGAAATGAAAATTGCAGATTTAGTGTTCTTTTTGGCTTCTAAGCTCTTAAAGACGATTTCTCAGGTAAAAAATATTAATTTTTTGTTATTATTTGGTATTTTCCATTATATATAGTCTTTCACTAAAATTTTTGGCTGGGTCGTCTCTTGTACTCCGATTTATTGCGAAATGAAAATGTAGGCAGCTGCAACAACGTGCTATGTGGCAACCCACCCAAGGCTGTACAATGTTTCTGGAAAGTACTTTGCTGACTGCAACGAAGCCTTCGCCTCTAAATTGGGATCCAACTCAACCGAAGGAGCAAGGTTATGGGCCACTTCCGAATTCATGATTTCTAGGGGTCCTAAAGCTGCCTTTGACCTACTCAACCACCTTGAATTTTGATATATGTTTCATGGGACACTGCAAAAGAGAGAAGGAAAAAAAAAGAGACAGCTATAGATAGAATTATGTGGAAAAGAAAGATAGATAGGTGTAATTGGAGACTGGAGAGTGCAATTCACAAACCCAAAAAACAAGCGTTTTGTTCTCTCTTGGTTTTAGTAGAACAAGAAATTAATTAAAGTCAAGGTAATAGGAAGAGTTAGCTTTGCACAGTATAATCTCATCTAGGATATGATCATATAAGTTATCATTGTAACTATTTTGATTACTTATTTAGGGTAAACGTTAGGACACTTGTTGGGATTATTCTATTGTTACAAATTTAAAATATACTTGCTCTGGTTGCTGGTTAGATTGGATTGATATGATGATACAATGATTATGGAGCTTGGGTTTATTAACATAGATCTTATACTAGAAGGGAAAGTGCTTGGAAAACTCTAATTGTACAATTATTTTTCTCGATTGTTATTATATATAGACGATTCAGGGATGTTAGTTGTACTTGTATATCTGGGGATAGTACAAAATATATACGAGACAGTTCCTTTGGAGTTGTTATAAGTGGACAATAAGAACATGGGGTTGGGTTCCCCCATGTGGTGGTTGTTCGTCGAAGAGTATCTTTCTCCTGGGACCTACTAACATGCGCCCCGTGGAAGAGATGAGAGCGTGCTCCTAAAGAAAAATATTTTTGCAACATAATTACTTGAAGAAATCAAATCTATTAGAAGGATGATTGGTGATAGTCATACTATCAGACAAATTGATATAAAAAATGCCAAATTCACATGAAGTTTTATTATTGTCTAATTATGTTTTTACTCATTGTGAATAATCATCAAATCATAAAGACGTTTTTATAATCACAATAGATTTATGCAATAAATAGTATATAATTAGTTCACATTTTTCTATCCTTGACCATATTATCTTCATAGAGCACATTGTGCTCTCTCTATCTAATAAAATAGTGACATTTTAGATAAAAATACAAGTCTTATCACTAAATTAAAACTAAGATGTCATTTGAATATTGAGTAGAGCATAATTCAATTTATTGATTTTTTTTATTGAAAAGTAAAAATATATATTGAATATATTTAATTTTTTTGAAATTTTTTAACGAATATTCTTAATATATTGATATGCTTAAATTATATTATTGATTTTTTTTTTGTTGGAAGGCGGCCGGTTTATTTTGTTTACTCGTAGCTGTCCAAACGTCGAAGGAAACATATCCATAATTTGGAAAACGGGCTTAGTCCGTGGACTTGTAGCGGTTTAGCCTTCTGAGGAAACAGATCTATAACACTAGAGAAACTCATGCAGAATCAATTATTTCGCATCCACACAGTAGCAAATTTTTGGAAACTTAAAAAGTTGATGTTATCAAACAAATTTAAAATTTTTGATATAACCATATATTTAAGAAATGCAAAGAGCTTCGACTTTTTATATATAAAAAAATAACTGAACTAATGTATTAAAATGTCCACAAATTTTAATTGGCATTACTGCATCTACATAATTTTTTATTTTATGATTATCATACTGATCAAACTATATTTCATAATTGTAACATAAATATTTGTTACAAACAAAAATCAAAGTCATGTAGCTGAATCGAGTGTTATATGAAGATTAATTTTTCTAGCCTTTTAAATAAGTAAATGTTTCACCGTTGTTACATTATCAATCCTAAAGAAATAATCGTGCAGTGAGTGTATATACCAGAATAAATTTGATTCCTAACTTCTCTAATTTTTTGGGTTAGGCGTGGAACACTTGTTTAGAATGAATTCTTTAAGTTATGATTGAGAGAATGAAAATAGAAGGAGTCACAAAGAATAAAAAGCTTAAATTTAAGTTACCATTATTTAGAAGTAATTTTACAGGAGGAAGTGACATAGTTAGTAAGAAACAATATTTCTCTTCCTTCTCACTCAAAATCAAACATTTTTATCTTCCAAATTGAAAGGTCAAGGAGCAAAATGAGAATAACTTTTAAGTATGAATATGATATAATTTCTTGTATTCTACTGTTAACGAGACCCTTTCACCATCTACAAAGCTCTGATCATAGCCTTAATTACATTTGCCAACATCTTTTCCTACCCAATTTAAGGTGATGTTATGCTTTGCTGACTTGTTATTATAGCCAGGCTACAAGAAATAAATGTGGACGAGTACCCCGTAAGGCTCTAACCTTATCCTAATGGCAGCATCTAGATATGTTATTCTGGAATTGACGCCACACGTCCAATGACTGCACGAACTCGGATTGCGTTATCCAAACAAGAGCACCGATACATTTGCCTCCGTCAACTCAACATCCGCTCTTCCGGCCGGGTCCAATAAAATAAAATGTTTGTCTAGGATGAGTCACTTTTAGGGTATGTTTGGTTAGGGGTAAAAGTCAAAAATAAATTTTTATAGATGAATTTTATATGTAAAATTACACATAAATCTCATTCATGAAAAATTTATCTCTATTTTTACTCCCCAATCAAACATATCTTTAAAATGAATTATCATAGCTAATAAAGGGAAAAAAGTTAAGGAAAATATATTTTTTGAAAAATAATTATAATTTATTAAATAATCTGAGAGTGAATTTTCTTTTGAAATTCATTGACAAACTTAATTTTGAGTAATTTTTTTTCTAAACACTAGGGACCAATTTTGATATCGGCATAAAATTCCATGATTTTGTAATTAAAAGCGTAAGAGACTTGCCCTAATGGCCATAAAACAATGGAAAATCCAGTAAAAAAAAAAGAAATAATTAATTTCGAGATGCATAACATATTTAGATTACTAAAAATTATTATATATACTTTTTTATATATTAAATTATAGGCAATTGTTCGGAATTTTTTCATATACTACCTCTGTTTATTTTTGTTTTTCTCTGTGTATCCATCACTTATAACGATAACTAATTCATTTGAGATGTGGAGCTTTATTGAGGGATAAATAGAAAAAAAATTAATCAATATTATCTGTCATTTTAAAATTTTAAAGAAGTATCAATATTATCCATCACCAAACTTTTCATAATAATAATTATTCACACTTTCCTTAAAGGAAAATTTTATCAATATAAGCTTTTTTGTGTGTATTTATGCATTTTTAATGATTTTTTAATCTATATACCAAAACATTGAAATACAATTTAAAAGGCATAGGGGGTTCTTCCTTAAAATTCCAAAATGACAGATAATAGTAAACAAAATATTTTTTCTAAAAAGGCCTTTAAGAAAAAAGGGGGAGTAAAAATTAAGAGTATGTTTGTTTCAAATTTAAAAAAATATTATAGAATTTCAATTTTATATATAATTAAAAATATTAAAAATTGATTTTTTTTAGATTCTAATTACTTTTTAAGATTTATCCAAATATATGAAAAATAATTTAAAAAAATATTTTCAAGCCCAATAATGCCATCTTAACGGCCCTTAAATGGTCAACACTATTGACTATATGTTTTAAGTTTTTTGTTTAGAAAAGACTTTAGATGGAGAAAGAGATTTGTTTAACTTCAACTCATATATCCAAATTACCCAATAATCAAATTTAATTTATGACAATCTATTAAGCGGAAGACTACCTAGACAGAATAACTCATTTGTAACTTTAAGATTTTATTGCATTCCGAATAGCCCTATAATTAGGGTAATCCTATTTTAACATCCAAAAAGTAGGTGTACATTGAATAGCTTTCTCTTAATTGAATGTGATGAATGTTAAGAATAAGTAGGGATATCCATCGCATTCAATGATTATAAAATGATTGTCTCTATAGACACCCACTTTTAGGGTGTTAAAGTATTATTACCCCTATAATTATAAGGATTTTCTTAACTAGCGCACCTAAAGTAATGGCTAAATAAACTAAAATAGATAAGTTAATAAATAATCCCCTACATCCTTAAAACTTTCTACTAGTAACTTTCACATTTTTCAATAAAAAAAATTACCCTTTTTCAATTCTTAACCAGTTCCTAAAACATACTAATTACAAAACCAAGTTGATTAGACACTGTTTCTACCACTTAGACAATGTCCACGGTTTCTTCCTACACTTGAGAGCTTCTAAACACACGCCATGCCTGTCCCACAGGTGGCAATAACCAATAGCTTTTGATGGTGCAGTGCCTTGTAATTGTGGGGGGCTATTTCAAGGAGAGGAGAGGAGAGAAATGGAATCCTACCACAGCAGTAACGCTGACTCGATTTCTCCGTGCCAGACTCTTCTGTGCTTGTCTTCAGACAAAGGGACAACAAATGACTTGGAGTTGTTCTGTGCGCAGTTTTCAACGATCCCACTTTGACGTGACTGACCAAACCATTGGGTAACTGTTGGTGCCACTTTGACCCACCATGAACACCAATGAACTCTTGTCATGGGATATTCGCGAACGGCTCGTTGCACTGTTCAGCTTGGTGGTTGTGAACTGGCGGATATGTAACAGCTGTAGTGGTCACTTCCTCCTCTAGAATTATAAGCGTGAATTTTTTAAATTTTAAAAACTCAAAAATTAATCTTTTTATTTTTTATAATTATATAATAAGTTGCATCGAACTAATTATTTAAATTTAAATTAATATATTTTCTAGGAATTATTTTTATTTAAAATTTAATTTTTGCATAGATGAAAATTTTCATTTATTTATATTTTAAAAATCAATTTAATTTTAAAAATTACTCTTTTAGGAAATTGTGCAATACTTCACCCATGTTTGTTTAATTATCACTGTTTTTTAAGATTTCAACAAATAAATTAAAAAATTATTAAAAATGTGCAAACGCATACTAAAAAGACTAGAGGCTTGTATTGACAAAATTTGCCTTCTAGAATAGTGTGAAATTATTATTATTATGGAAAGTTCGTGTATGAGAAAAAGAGTATGTACAAGAAGAGCAAAGGTGAAAAAGATAATTAATATTTTTAAAAAAAAATTTAAATGATAAATATTATTAAAAATTATTTTTTTCTAAGTAGATAGCTATAAAAAATAGGAGGAGTCATTAGTACGAGAGATTTGTGTATGAAAGATAATAGGTATAAGGGCAGAATGAACAAAAAATTTTTTTTTTTTTAAATGCTCAAATGTCAGATAATGTTAAACATTTTTTTTACGGTAAAAGATATTTATAGCTTGACGGAGAGAATAACATTTTCAACGTACTGAGTGCAAAGAGAATTTTTTTTTAATAAAATATAATTCTTGTCAATTCAGGTGTTAAATTATAATTAACTATATAATATATTGATTATTTTTGTCATTTAAAAATATGACATATATAAGTGTGTGATCAAATAGTTTTTATCCATATATTTAAATAATATTTATTACATTAATTTAGACATACAAAAAAATAAATAATTTTAGATTAATTTAAAATTTTATAAATATAACCTGTAACACATAAATTTTCTATTAAATAATAAATTTTGTAAAAGAAAATAATGAATAGTTATTACATTAACCGACTACGTAAGACTTTAGGAGGGGTCGATTGTTATCCATGACCCAAATGGACCAGGGCACAACAATTATATACCGGAAGGAAGTTCATTCTTCCTCGACAAGCTCATCTCAACACTTGATTTTTTAACTTTTTCCCTTTGTCTAAGAAGGGTCAAGGCTCACATACAATATTTTATTTTTTAGACATGAAGCAAAACATTTTTTATGAAAAACTATAGAAATACAGTTTTTATTGAAAGTCAATCTTATTAACAATAAATATTACAGAGTCTAAAAGAAGAGGAAAAAACAAGAACCTCGTTAAACAATGAAAATAGCGAGAGAGTTCGAAGCAAAAACGCTCAAGTAAAAGAGACGAATGCATTCTTGCACCTGTCAAGATCAAACTAAGTTCCAATATTTTTCCTCATATAAACAAGCATTGTGTGGCACTGCGCACATTAAAAAGCTACCATGTTTTTCTCACCTTCACTGTGTCGTATCATTCGTGGTCATCATCCATATAAAGGAGGATCAAACGTATCGGCTAGGATATGCCGGAAAGCATGAGTATTAGTTGCCTCAATTCAATTCCAATCATATATAATTGTCAGCAACAAAGTCTACCACTAGAGTATAGTACCCAAGTCAGCATCAATGGTGAGACAAAGAGCATAAACTTGCACATTACCACGTCCGTTATAACACCATCCATTTAATCAGAATCTCCTTCCCGGGCCACCACCGTCCACTATAATGACACAAGACTGATTCCACCTAGT
Source organism: Dalbergia cultrata (assembly GCA_031216105.1). Taxonomy (NCBI): domain Eukaryota; kingdom Viridiplantae; phylum Streptophyta; class Magnoliopsida; order Fabales; family Fabaceae; genus Dalbergia; species Dalbergia cultrata. The sequence continues at coordinate 8,674 of JAVHNL010000350.1, read as the reverse complement.
ATGAGGCAAGAGGCATTTTCAGTTGAAAGATTCGCGCCACTTTGTGTCAGATTTTCTTTTGTATATTGAGCATTAACGAAAGGGTTAGCTTTGACATATCGTTAATATACAAAATAATTTATATTAGAGGGGCCAGGGGCGAATATTACATCTCTTTCTGGTAGATAATAAATATTGATCAGTGTTGAAAAATTAAAGCTCATGGTACTCAGAGAGATTTCAATATCATTTTATAACATGCAAATAACAACGCCAAAAATGAAAAACAAAAGAAAAAAAGTACCTTCACCGTGACGTATCAGGCAAAATAGCCAATATTCCCTTTCCCACATTTAGGATATGCACACAAAAATTTCTTGTATATATAAATGAAAATTGGATAAAATCTTCTGTATATACTATACACGTGATCGTGAATTAAATTTCGATAATCCACCAGGACCATCAGCAAAAAATGAAACTCACATCCTTTCAGCTAACGGTCCTTAAAAATTAAAGAATCATATAATTTATACCGACTTTGTATGGGAAAAAAAAAATTACTATATGAAGGCAACCCCAAAGTCACCTATGCAGGTGGCATTCAAACAGAGAAGAATTGCCCCTGGCATACCATTACACTTGCAAACAATTGAGCTTTGCAATGTAGCAAATTCCTTTGTATCCGAGAACTATTTGCTGCTATGTGAGCAAAGCAACTCACTAACTTGAACCAGTCTTTATGTGCTTCAAACACGAACGGGTAGCCCATAATTCTGATACACTCTTATGTGTCCATCCCATCCTGCTGTTACAATTACTTGGCCCCACAGGTGAGAATTAGACATTCCCTTCCAAGCACTTTTCAAGAACTTGAGCTCCGATTTGCACATTCCAGGAGACACAACGGTTTGACTTGAGTCCACGAGTGTCTCCTCAGGACACGGAGAGACCTTGGGGACCAACTCTGGCAGAAACCCGCGGCTCAAGATGGGACAATCCGGCGAATACAGGAAGGACCTGTGGTTGAAATCATCCCTCCATAATGGGGACAGGAGAGTTCCTGGCATTGATTCCATGCCGCACCAAGGTATGGCAATTGCTGCATTGTGGGATGGGAAACACTCAGAAGACCAAATCTTCTTTGCTTTGGAAGTGTTCCTGTCCTGGCCAGTGTAGTTCCAGACACACACATTTGAATCCTCACTAACTGAGACAATGTGTTTCCCATCAGATGTGAAGGAGGCATGCATCTGACCTGCACTTCTTAGGCCTGAATACAAAGAATAGGGAGTGTTATAAAGAACAATGTACTTCATGACCTTAGTAGACATAATTGCTGAAAAATGAAAGCTCTAGGCTAAATCAAAGTACATATGCCAGGAAAAATCCCTGCAAGTCCATATCAAGCCCTGATTGTATACAGGGCATATCGATGGGATGTACTTGAAGAGACTTTTCAGATACAGAAAGGATATATATGGACCTACCCTTGAATTTGTAAATGACATCAAACCCAGAAAGTATAAAGATATGTGAATCGGCAGAAGCAACCAACAATTGGCTTGTGTCAGTTGGTGAAAACTGAAATCATGAGAAGATTCGTAAGCAGAGAAGGGAAGATCACAAACCAGATAAACGAGAGTGGCAGAAACAACCAACCTGAAAGCCAGTGATTGTTTTTCCCGGTGTCTTCTTTTTGCCTCGTAAGCTTAATCGAGCATCCATTTGCATATGATTATCTAAACAAGTGAAGGTAAAAGGAAAACTGGAAGTTAGAAACTACTACTCACAATAATTGCGGGATCAATAATTTAAATTCAGATGCTGTTCTGTATCCAACCTTCAAGCACAAGGCTAGTATAGATACAGAATAACAGAACCAACAGTGACATAAAATCACAATAAATACAGACATGAATCAACAAATTAACAAAATCTACTTCCACTCAGCCATTCAAGCTTTTCTTTAAAAGTAGCTAATGATCACAATATGCAGACCACATTATGCAGTTGAAGATGTTCCTCTATATACACGCAAAACCTTTACTGAAGTTGAAGTTCACCTACAATGCCGTTAAGTAAAGACAAAGGTGAAAATCCTCTACTATATGCCCAAATTAAATTGCTAAATATTTCTTAAGAGACTCATCCGTTTTATTTTTAGTAATAGCACATTCAATTAATTCCTAGATGAGTATTATATGGTTCTCAGAGGCCTTCAATTGAAACACAATTCCAAACGTATACAGAGCCAAATGTATGCATACCTATTATCTCATAGAAACGGCAATTGCCTGCCATGGTACCCACAATTGTGCCCTGGAAGAATGAGTAAACAAATATAAGGAACCAAAATAGAGATATTTTCCGGCCACACTGTTTTACTGCTAAATTTATAAAGGAACAGACCTTTCCATCAGGGCGGAAGCACACAGCAGTGACTATCTCTCTGATATCAATGTAATCAATAACCCGACAACGAAGAACTTCCCATATGCGCACTTTTCCATCAATTGAACCACTAATGAAAATATTATCATCCATGGGGTTGAAATGGACACATGTCACTGCATCATAGACAAAAGTACAAAAGTATTGTTTAGCAAAACAACACAAAATAGAGGGGAAAATTATATAGGCACAAAAATTTACACAGCCAACCAACACTATCCAAATCATTAATCAATAAACATAAGGCGATAGAGGCTCACCATAATTATTGTGGGAAAAAACATGTAGGCATCTATCTGTTCCAACCTCCCATAGGCGCACTGTCTTATCAATAGAGGATGACAGTAGCAACTGCAACAAACAATAGAAAGAATGTAAACAACAGTAAGTTGCATTTGAGTGCAGGAAAGTAAACGATAAGAAAATGTGAAGATAGGAAACTAACCCCTCTTTTGGACCATGCAAGGTCTAAAATGTCACCCCTGTGCCCGTGGAACTCATGCAATGGTTTCCCCAATATGCGGAAGGTCTTTGGTGGGATAACCACACAGATTGAATCAGATGATTTCCTCAACTTCTCTGTTTTAACCAATTTTTCTTTATCTACATCAAGTGGAGCTACACATGAAAAATTGTTCATTTTGAAATATATGCTTGAGGGATCATTGTCCAGCATGTCCAATTTGCTTGATCTTTCATCCGTGACCACCTTCCACACACGTACAATGCCATCTTCACCACCACTAGCCAGATATTTTCCATCGAGACTGAACTTCATTGCCAAAATAACACCCTTATGTGCTTTAAACTCCTGCTCAGTGTTAAGGGAAGAAAGCTCCTTAAATCGCTTCCCATGTGAATGAACTCGAACTCTTTGTATCCCAGTTCCATATACTGAATCAAAGTCTTTGTCATTCATTTCATCGTGTCCTTGAACTACACAAGCGACAGAACCAAGTTTCCTTAGCCAACCCCTCTTCAGTTTCTTCTTTGTGACACCCAGCAATCTTGTGTTCTCAGCCTCCCTCTGCAAATATCTATGAACCAAAGGTGATTGCCCAATATTTCTCTGAAACTCTTCCATGCTAATCAATTGGTTAGACCCCAGAACACGCAGTGTGCTTAGAGTTCCGTCTTGACCCAATTCATCAACAATGTACTGCGTTCCATCATCCAAATTCTTTATCATACATGCCAAATTATCAGTAGCACCGTGGTTTTCTACCGAGCTAGAAGCCTCATTTGACAAAGAATCCAATACAATCTGGTTTGAGGTTGAGGGAAGTGGACCCTCTACCACGCCCGAAGTTCTCAAAACTGCACCAGTGGTGCTCGTAACACGGTCAACTCCACAAGATGGATCAGCCAACTCATCATCTCCCATCATTAAACTCACATCAGAATCAGACTCTAAACGCATCCACCTTATGAAATTGAGGCGTCTCATGTCTACGCTTTCAAGGTTGCTGTTAGTCCAATCCTGGTAACTAGTAAAATGTCCATCACCACAACTAGATTCATCTGATTCTGAACAACATGAACACCCATCAGAGACAGAACTCAATTCCTCACGGGTATCATAGAATTGATCCTCACCCCCTTCCATAACCACCTTCCCTTTCCCTTTCCCAATTCCCACCGTATCCCAGTCTTACAGAGATTCCTTCCTTTGCAGAAAAACCAAAAAAAAAAAAAAAATCTCTGCAAAATCGAGGATTTTCCTTTGTTTTGGGGGAAAAGGGTATCTGAACAGCTGCGAGGATGGAAAACCATGAATCAGGAAACGCACACTTACGAGTCCAGGACACAAAAATAAAATAAAGCATGGATTTGGAGCATGAAGTGTGAAAAAGAGAGAAGCAGAATAGAGGGAAAGCAAAATAGAAGTCATTTGCTGACCTGGGTCACCTTGAAGTTTCAAGCTTGATCTAAAATTGGGAGGAAATCATAGGGATCTTCGCTTCATGTGTTCTGCGTTGTGCAGTCTGTTCTGTTCATCCACAGGGATACCTAACCGCAACCACTTCTGGTACAGCAGAGAAGGCTAAAAGAATAAACCAGAAAAGGAAAAAGAAAAAACAAGACTTATTCAATTAGAATAATGAAAAATATAATATTATTATATTATTATTTAGGAAAACATTGCCTCGTCGATGATGATGAAGTGGGAGTTAATGGGAGATGGTCCAACACCAACAATAACATTAGTTGCTGTTGGATTTTCTTTTGCCCATTTAGGACTAAGTCCACTCTAGCCTTCTCAGTCTTTCCGTGTTACCACCAACATTCACTTTTCAACGAATCAGATCCCTTGCTTTATCCTCTCTCTCCACCTTCATCGGCTCCCGATGCTTCGCCCTTTTTAACCGTGTCATTTCTTCTTTTTTCTTTTTTAAATATTATATTCCTAGTTATTCATACATGTCATGTGAAGCTGACAATATTATTCATCATTACAATTACATTTATATAGTATATTGATTTTGTCATTAATTTCTGCCAAACGAGCGTGATTGGTATGGGAATGCGATTAACCGGTGTGAATCATTGCCCTGTAAAGCTATCAACATTCAAAATGAGTTGTTCAATAAAATCTCAATAATAATTGATAATAATGTATGCATCATTACATTGTTGTCGTGGATACGTGTTTTATTTTCCAAAACAATTAGGTTAGTATTTCATGTTGTTTTTAATAAAACAGAAAATCAATACTAAATAACTTGATCCATGTGGAATACATTACTTTTTGGATGTACAAAAAATATCTATCATGAAGCGATAGCCGTCAAGCCCGAGCCTTGAACTCATATATATGAGTTTTGTCTCTGACCATGAAATATTTTTCATATACATCACCAAAAATCAAACTCCAAATTAAATGTTTAAGGGGTCTATCTAGTTATCTATCAACTACTGTAAAATACATTACTCATGCTCCAGTGGTTCTTTGGATTTTTTCATATTTTGTAAAATCTAAAACAATAATTTTGAGAAAAAGTGTGTTCTATATTTTTTCGGCCGTGAGTACAATTTCTCCCGACTCTATGATAGTACCCTGCCTATAATATAATAGTACTATCGTGTTTGAGTGTGAACACATATCATCATTTTTTTCCTGCAATTTCACAATGTTTGCACTATAGTTAATTATAAAATGAAAAAAATTATTGCAAATACCAATTGCCGTAAGTTTGCAGTGACCTCAGCGGCGGTCAAACTTCAAAGTCTACCATGGAAAAGATAGCAATGCCAACCCTTATGGATTACCCTTTGAAGAAGGAAAGAGAGATTCATTAGACTGCCTATAGTATTTTTTCTGGAGTTGTGTTATTTTGACACTTAAAAGTTAAAAAGTAAGTGTTTATTAACACCTTCTCAAATCTACGGATAGAAAACAAGATAGAAAACAAGGTGAAGAATATTAAAATAAGGTTCTCACAAAATTTAAGTGTGATGGATTAGATATCTACATGGAGTATAAGATAATGAAATATAAGATAACAGGTATCTCATATTTTTTCGGTGTTTTACCAATAAAAAATAAAAAAAATCTTTTGCTGAATAAAGAAAAGTCAAATGGATTTAAGTCGAGTGTTGAAGTTAATAATAAAGTATTGAATAGAAGCTGTAAACCGAAGTTGTGATGATAGTTTTTTATAAATACAAAAACAATCATGTCTTTGCGAAAATTAGTAATTTGGGATGAAGTTAAAACGAAGGTAGCCTTCTTTTCTTCATTGTTAACTTTTTCTGGCGGAAAAAAAAAAGGTGTTAATTTTATAAAACAGATGAGAGTCTCTTCATCTCAGGTCATTGAAAAAAATCAGAAACAAATGCGTTGGTCAAAGTTGATTATTATCTCACGAACTAAGAGGTGTTTCAGACAACTGAATTGCGAGTAACGATTTCGCTCTTGTACCAAATTCTTTCATATGTGATAGTTTTATATAAAATCTGTACACACATGTAGTAGGTTGTCTATGTAATTGAACGAATCTTTCTGCAAGAATTAAAAAATGTGTAATATTCATACCAGAATTAGTATAGTCTCCATAGTCAATCAATTTCTTCATCAGTCATCTTCTTTCGTATGTCAAGGAGACATACCAGAACATCACAAAGCCGTCTAATTAAGTGTGTGCATACACTATAACATATAAGATCAACACCCAAAATAATATGAAAAGCTTGCTTAATTAAGCACGGGAGAAAGCTTTGTTCCACCTTAAAATTAATGCATACCAAAATCATTATCAAACAGTATTTTTCTTAGCTTCCAATAAAGCATCAAAATCACTCTATGCACAATCCAGACAGTGATCTAATTGACAGCCTTTCAAGAATCAACTCTTGATAACTTATACATAATATTGTCCATTACTAGTAAAACATTAGCCAATGAGAGAAATAAAGTCCAAGCACACTTTTGATCAAGTCTTCATGTGTCGTAGTATGAAAATTTGACCATTTAAAAACTATCACCATATGCTAGACACCAGATACAACGGAATCAGAGATATAACCAAGCACTAAATATTATTTCACGAACAAATTTGAAGAACTGGAAGACATACACATGTTGTAAGCACTGATTCTCTGTTATTTAAAGAAGCTTCAACTTTCAGGCCTTCTGGAATCTAACACCATAGGGCACATCACTAAGGGCTAAACGCCTATTCCCATCACCATCAACATAGATCCCAAGGTCCTTGCACAGAACCTTGCAAAATTTGCACACTTTGGGACAGAACACAAGCTTATAATAATCAGTCCCATATTTCTCAATTTCGAACCAATTGCTGACTGTTTGACGGCCCGGATTGCCTTCAACTCCACCAGTGGTCACAAACCATTGGCCCTTTGATCCATCAAACTGTTGCAGCTTCCAAACAGTGGATTGGACACAAGTGGTTGCAGCAGAGAACTTGATGTTCACATCAGTGGAGACTCTGACAACACCGTCTTTTGGTTCAAAGGGTGTGAATTTCAGTGGTAGGGCTCGATTAGTGTCCACAACAAAAAGTGGGCAGGTGCTGTTTCTTGTGGTGGGAAGGGCAAGCCCTCCACCATCTATGCATTTGGTTGAACGTCCTCCACATTTCACAAGTGGCAGGATAAGGTAGTCAACACCGGTTTGGAGGTCCTTTCCTGCTATGTCTAGGACTGGCTCAGGTGCAGCATCACCAGTGACCATTGGCGGTGTCAAGAACAGAAGACCCACAATTATGCAAATAGAACTCTTCATTGTTTTCTAGGCTTGGAATTTTGGATTTTTTATTTTTTATTTTTTTGGTTTCCTTCTTGTCCTACAAGAGGTGATGAAGATGAATTTGTAGACCTAATTTGTGTGTAATGGATCTATGGATTTATGTTCATAAAATTTAAAATGATTAGATCAATCCTGATTGCCTGGGAAGTCAACTAGAACTTCTTCCTATTCTCTTCCACTTGGTGCCCTTACAGTTTTTAAATTTTAAGTGCTATATTAACATATGAAACGATGTGGGTGGTCATACTCACACTTGTTTTACATCTTAAATACTTTAATATGATAATGTCCGGAGCGGTGGTGCTTATCTTTTTCTGTGAGTCATATGTTGTCTGTCTTGAAATTTGAAGCATTCAATTCAAAAGGCCTGTTGGTAGCGCTGAATTTGGTTAACCGATATACTTGGACGCTGAGAAACCCAGGAAATTGTATAATTCAAACTGTATTTGTCTTCTGAGATCTATCGAATACTTGTTGTAGATTACCGTTCCAAATTATTATTTGTGAAGTTAAAATAGAAGGAAATTCAAGTTACAGTGCCATGTTATGCTCTCCACTGTTCTTACATTCCATTGTTCTCCACTATGGGGCAACTCGAATAATTTTCGTCCCCAAATAATTCACTCCAAATCAAGCATTAGGTCTCAATGCCACCATTATACCCAGAAAAGTCCTGCATTAAGAATTTGATGGAGAAAAATTCATGCTTAATTGCTATATATATATATATATAATGGTCAGCTATTATAGCTTTCTAATTTTTCACACCCGGTCTGCCTCTACTAAATCATTATGGTAATGATTGTTTTTTGTTTTTGCGTGACATACAAATATACAATTCAATCATGCGTTCTTAATCACCAGAGGTTACGGGATAAAGGAACAATGCAATATGGAGAACAACTACAAACTTTACGGTCAGCTTGAAATCCCATCTATATAAAAGAACTTCCCCTTCTATACATTAAA
>JAVHNL010000035.1:0-25000 GCA_031216105.1 Dalbergia cultrata | reverse complement strand
TCCTCCACTTCGACATTTCTAGGCTGAAGACGGGAGTGGAAGAGCTGCTGGAACAAATCATTTGATTTAATTTTTCCATTCTTGCTCTTGCATCACCATCCCTAGATTTCACATTGTCAACATGATAGGACCTGTATCCACTATCAAATGACAACATAACTGGATATGGAGTGGAGCGCAACTGGTTGTCAATTTGTAAAAATGTTATCTGCAAGGAAAGAATTTGACGATCCAAACTTTGTCGTAGCTCCATCTGTATATCCTCAATACAGCCAAAAAGCAATTCCTACAGAAATAAAAGCAGGATTACCAGAGGTTAAATAGATAGATGAGATCCTAAAATGAAAATTGGCTGTTTGCTTACTTGTGAGTATGAATTAATCAAAGATATCCCAACATATGGGATAAAAATTGATATTTTTTCCTTGTACTCTGAAGGCTTAACTTGTTTGTGATCATGTATCCTTTTATCTGCATTATGCGGGACACTTGACTTCTTCAAATCTTTTAAAATATGATAATTTGAATCAACAACACTGAGGACCTGCAGTATTAAATATTTTCATCAAAAGGAAGGGCTGCAAATTCTGAAGTAAGTTATACAACATCAGTAAGTTATACAACATCAGACCACCATGGAATCACCTTTGTTGCTCCCTCTGCATGGACTGATAAGAAGAAAGTCCTCTCTGGCTTCTGTATTAGATAAACAATCATTCAGAAAGATGACAAAGGAAAGAATTTCATCTTCACTCTCAGATTTATCCATGCACATTGTGAATAATGAAGATACTGCCGTAAACATCTAAGGAATACCTATCTTAGGAACTAAGATCACACCCTCTACCTTTGCTTATTGGAACTTGATTTTTGGGGTAGAATCTTCTAATTCTGTATTTTACGAAGGGCCAGGAATAGATGTCAGTTCCAATATTTCAGGGATCACCTGCTTCTCATATCTGTAATTTCTGAGGAGATTGTTGTCTCTCATGTTTTTTTGGGCCTGGATTAGTGTACAGCAGTTACCCTAATCCCCTATTTATTCTGCCATCCTTTAATCAATCAAACACAAGGAAACTACAATTTTTTCTGCATGGTATCAGGCACAACCTGAACCACGGTTGATTTCAAACTCTTTGTTCCATCCATGGGAAATGAATAGTATAGTCATAACTGAGGTTGTGTCCTGCCATAAGCAGCTTGATCAGAGGTTCCGCTCTTCCTATCATTGGCTTGGCTAAAAACTGAATGGCCAAACCTTCATCCAATGGGCTAGGCTAAGATTAGTTCAAATTTTTCTCCAAGGAAAGGGAACAGAGGAATATATCACTAGTGATGTCAAACAATCGGAGAACAATGATCCCAAGAACCATGGAAACTCGAGAACAGCCTGGTGATGTTTTGGCTGTTGAACACAATAATACATGAGATCAGTGAGTGAGAACTTCATCTACTATAAAACCGCTAGAGAGAGATGGGATGCAGCAAATGAAACTTACTAAAACATGGATAACACAGCTAAGCAATCTTTGATATCAAGAGCTTGCTTCATGATCTAAACATGGAGATTCTATAGTTACTGAATATTTCAACATCCTCATTCAATATTAGTAGCAACTTGACCTTGGTGAAGAGATCAACAGAATATTGGAAATTATCAACAGCGCTTGAAATAGAATACACTGGAACATTGGAATATTTTCTTTATGTTTAAGTTACCTATTCCAAATAGGGCATCTTTCTATAACAAAGAAAGTATTTAGGCTCTGTTAAAGGAAACAAGGAAATTAGGAGGTAGAGCTGCTAGAGTTGCCAGTGAGCAAACCATAAAAAGGGGAAGAATAGAGGACGATCCTACTGTTGAAGGTCAAATTTCAAAGATTTATGGGAAGATTAATTTATTTCTCTCATACAAGTCCAGATTTGGCCTATGTCATCATCGTTGCCGGTCAATCTATGCATGATCCTCGAGAAAGACACCTACAATTTGTAAATGGGATTTTACAATGTCTTAAAGCTACACCCAAAAAAAGATTGCCACTTAAAATGTGTGGAGATTTTTCCATTGAAGTGTACTCTGATGTTTATTAATAGGAAATTATCTTGTGGTTTTTGTACGATTCTTCCAGGGAATTCAGTCTCTTGGAAGAATAAGCAACAAAATGTTGCAGCTCGATCAAGGGCAGAAGAAGAATTTCAAACTCTTGCACACGGAACTTGTGAATTTTTTGGCCGAAGATTGTCTTAGATAACTAAGGATAAAATGTGGTGGCCCCATGAAATTGTGTTGTATAAACAACTCTGATATTAGTATTGCCCACAATCCAGTTCACATGACAGAAACAAGCATGCTGAGATTGATCTTCATTTCATTAAGGAAAATTTATATGTTGTGTTACCACTATTTGTTCCTGCAGATTACCAGTCAGCAAATGTGTAACAAAAAGGCAAGGCACCTCTGACAAGTTTCAAAACCTAACTCAGGAGCTGGGATTTATTTATTCTCCTATTCCCTAACTTGAGGTGGAATGTTGTGTGTCTGTGACCCCACACCGAATGTAAGTTGGATGAGCTGTGTGCTTTCAATGTTGAAAATAGTGGTAGTATTCGATCTTGTATTGGAAAGACATCTGATCCTTCTATTTTTCAGTTTATGTACATAGGAAGTGGCATCCATTGTTATTGTAAATAATAGTTGTATTTACTTCTGGTTGTGTTTCTTGATGTATATAAACATTAAGCTTTCTGAACTGCTGTAAATTCGAGCAATTCAAAAATATCTCTCTTATTTATTGTTTTCTAGTATTTTCAATTCTAGAGGCAACATGGCTTGAACAAGGGTGCTACCAAAAGATAGTGTGACGGTGAGTTGCACCAAGTACTAAATAGAAGAGTAAGCAAATAAGTAATTGGATTATAACACATTAAAGCAAGCTCAAATTGAATTGAACGATATAATAATGTGTTAGACTGCTTCATCGTCAAGAATTGAGACACAGCATAGTAGGAGAACTAAGGCACTAGGAGTGGACTAGTAGTGGTGAGGGATTTGGATAGTTTGCATAAGGTTATAGGTCCAAACCTCACTATCGCCAATGTATCACGAAAAGAAAAAAAAAAAGAGAGTAGGGGAACTAAACAGGAGTGACAGAATTAACAAACACATAACATGTCAAGATCCTTCAACTAGAAGGAAATACCAAACCTCTTATTGTTTAAAAATTTAGTAAGACTGAGGCTCCACCCGATAAAATTTGAGGATGGTAAATGTATGCAGTTTTACCCTTACATGTTAACCAAATAGTACAACTGGAACATTATGTAAATGAAGTGGTTTACCTCAGAGGTTGATGGCAAGTAGACAGGCCTATATTCTTTCACATCATCAAGGGCATATGACCCCAAAACTCTCTCACCAGGTACCTTCCATTTTCACAACCGGCATTGTAAGTCAAGTAATTTTAACTTCCAATATGGTTTTTTATTTTCTATTTTTATTTTTTTTATAGATAAAGAGATTTACCTCTACTATAAGACGATGAGGATAGCAGGGTTCATCCCAAGTATAAGGGTAAGAACTGTAGGAGTGAATGACGCTGTCAAACATTTCACACCTCTGCTGATATATTCGCAATCTCTAGAATATAGTGAAAAATAGAATAAAATAAGATAAATTGCAGCAATAGAATAAAATAAAATAAATTTCAACAACCAATATATTAATAATGGCCATGCAATGTCCATGCACCTTTGGACCTTGTCTTTAGTAACTGCAGAGGGTAAGTAAAGCCAGCACAGTCACAGTCTATAAAGCCGCAACTATGCAGGAATAATATATGCTTTGTCTGTGAAATAGATCGAATTACTTTTCAAGTAAAAAGAATTCTGAAAAATTTGAATATGTATTAATTTTCCAATGTTAACTTAGGTATTACTTATCCAACATTAAGTTTTGTATTTACCAATGCATTAATTATATGGAAGTAATAAAGTTGTTTCAAATCTTGAAATATAATTTTACCGAAATGTGTTTAATTCATCTCAAGAAGGCACCTCTAAATGGAACAGTGTAGAATAAAAAAAATTGTTAAAATTAATCTGTTAGTTCCTTAACCTTTTGTGAAAATTCAAACAAGTTCCTATACACTATTGTAACTGGGTCACTGAACTTACAAAATATTTGTAATTGGGTTCTTTGATGCTTTTAATCTGTTGGCATTACCATCCAATTAAATAGGTATATAACATATAGAATGATATCATAGAACATTTTGTTCTTCCATGTCTAGGGATGCAATTACAAAGTTCAAGGACCAATAACAAATTTTCAAAATATAGAGACCTATTCAAATTCCCCGAAAAGAGTTCAAGGAGTAACATATTAATTTAACTTTGGAAAAAAAAAAAATCATAAGGAAGAACCATTAACTCAAAATTAGAAATTGCATCAAAACATAGCAATAGTCTCTACATTCGCATGAAAGATAAAGGAATATAAATATACATATTAACATCCGTAAATAAAAGGGAAAACAATCCAAAACCAGATTATAAAAGCAGTAACCCTTCAGAGGGCAGTTTAACTATAGAGTTCCAACTAGTGCAGTAATAATTGAAAAGCTAGAGACAAACCTCCTTAGAGAAATTATCAATTCTGTATGGCATATACCCCATATCATCATCTGATAAAAGAATCAAGTTGGTCCCTGAGTTTCCCTTGATGCTTCCAACTATTTTTTCATCCCCCATTGATATGTCAGCATTTTGCACTTCAACTCTAATCATGTTTGAAGTTCCAAAAACGAAGTTCCTCATTTTCAGTTGCGTATCTCCTAGATGATCTGGTAAAAAGCTTCCAGACCACTGCCATCCAGATTCGTTGTAACAAATTGAAACAAGTAGCTCCCTGTAACATATATTAGAATACAACTGATTAGAACAAGTGGAAGAAAAAGACGAGCAAAGACCAAATGCCAAAGGACAAGAGTGGTAAAATAGTGGCAGAAAATTAATGAATCATTCAATTTGGCATGCATGTATTATACTATTATTTGAAAAAATTTGAAAGTCATACTGCAAAATGCAAATTACCCCCACCCCCCCACAAAAAAAAAAAAATCAAACCACCCCCTCGTGTTACTGTCATGAAATTTTGTGAACACCAACTACAAAATCCTCTCCAATGAAACTCTAACATGTTAAATTCGTGAGCCTTTTGGAAAACATCCTTGGTACCTTACAATGTTGAGTCTGGGTAAACATCACTGCTCATATGGACATATACAAGTGATAGCCACAAACCTTATCCACCATAAAGATTCAACAAATTATCCAAGGTACACACCTGGTCATATCTGTCCAATGAAGATGTGCATGCTCCCCTATTCCTAAATAGAAAATGACATCAGTGCCCTTCTGCTTGTAAGATATTTCCTTGCTGCATGCATTGCTGATCACATATCTGTAGAGTGCAGATCTATAAACAATTATTTTTATCTATGGAGAGAATCGTCATCCCAAATGACTTTATGATAGGCAAAGGAACGGTTTTCAACTAAAATCATCCTCATGTTAATACCCTTTAAAATTGAAGAGTGAATAAATCTGGTCAATACACCTACCTTTTGCTTAAAGGCAAATTACATTGACCTAGGAGTGGTGAAATTCACACTGACTTCCCTCTATTTGTGAAGTTTTCTCGCGATCCTATAGTTTTAAAATCATTAGATTGACCTCACATGAAATTATAAAATTATTACACAGCTGTACCCTCCATGTGTCCAGTGGAGGTCAATGTCACCTGAACACATAGAAGGAAAGTCGGGTGAATTTTATTGAACTTCAGAGGTGGTCAATGTAAATTACCCCAAGTTTCTTTAAGAGTATAGAGAAGCAAGGATCAAACTACTAAAAACTTCGCCAAAGAGGCTATAAGCTTTTAAGACAATGTCCAGGAATAGATTTTGAACAATCATAATACCCAAGAAGATCAATATGTTACCTAGGCTGGAAAGTAATTGCATTTGTCCTCCCACTGTATTGCTCAGCAACTGTGTTACAAGTCACAGCTACAATAAATGCAGAATTTGAAGACAACTGAGGAACAAGGATAGTACTTGAACCACTTGGTGGTAGCAGAGAAAATGGACTTGACCACACAGAATATGGTGACTGTTCATTAACATCTCCAGGAAAATATCTACTTACTTTAACCAAAACATCATTTACAACAGAATTAGGGCTAGGAGAATACATGCACGGCCCAACCTTTTCATGCTCATGGCTACCAGAACCCAAATCCTTCCAAGTTGACTGGATTCCGGAGCTGATTGTACTCTTCAGTATTCCTAAAGATGAATTATGAACACTAGAATCACTTTTGCTTTGTTGCCTTTCCAAATTTTCATGGTCATTACCAAAGATGGTGTGATTCTTCAGAAAACTCCTCGGGTTACAAGGAACTTCAGCATGTAAATCATTGCTGGATGCCAGGAGAGAAAGACCATCCTTTTTTGAAGGAAAGGTTTCGTTTTCACTTGCAACATAATAAGAAGGAATTACAAATCCTCTCTGATTTGTCCCACCAGCAGTTTCTTTTACACGCAGGGGAAAACCCATGCAGTTATACAAAATAAAAGGCATGAAAATTATTAGTTCCCTGCTACCAGAATATGCATCCATCACTTTCTCCACGGTAATATACATAGGGCCTACAAGTGAAAAAGAAAATGCTTACAGAGATACTTTCACAATATGCTACATGCAATATGGAAATTTACATAAAAAAAAAAAAAATACCATTTGCAGTATTTGGTTTGAACACCAGGGTTTCAGACAATGAAAACTTTGTTTCACTGAGCTTGGCCATTGTGCAGAAAGTTTCTAAACGAGGAAATTTGAGATCAGCACATTCAAATCCTTCAATGCAGATCTCCAGGCCCAGGTCATGAGAGGGATCAATATGATAAACCAAAGTTTCAACCTAGACAACAAATAATGTAAAATCATCAGCCTGTTGCACTATCAGAAAGAGCTGAAAGAGATGTTACTTATTCTGTAGTGTATTATCAACAAATTAAATAAATAAATAAACAGACAAAAAAAAATCACAAACCTCTCTAGCTCTCACAGTTTGATTTGCCCCGCCACTTTCACTAATCAACAAAATTTCCTTTGGAAGGTAGTTGCTAATTATTAATGGAGCACTTAGGATCAAGTGATGAATATCATGCTTCTTTGCATCATCTGTAGTGATATTATTTTTCAGCCACCCAGATGAAGTCAAGCTGATGTTCTTAACTGATAGACAACACCGAAATGGATGACTACTGGGATGAGATGGATAGCACACAAAGGATTTAAAATTTCCTACTTTGCTATTTGCCGAAAGAAGATTTGAGAGGTTATGAGCTTCACTCCACAAGTAAGAGCTCCCCATTGGTCGCCACCTTACACAACCAGCTTCAGCCAAATGCAGTGGAAGTGGTAATTGTTGCCCGGGGTGTATCGGATCTAATATCTGAAGTAATGAGATGATAAATCATTCAACAAAAAAAAATGGAACAATATATTTTTTTTTTTTCAAAAAATGCACTGATATTAAAATTGTGTTGTAGCATGCAAAACTTGTGTACCGTTGGTGACACACCAAATGGAATATCAAACCGCAGCTCAAGAGGTGTAGAAGTTGCATTCTCAAGTACAACCTGTAAGTTAATAGCTCATAAGAAGGAAAAAGAGATACAAGAGGTAACAGAAAAATCTACCATTATCAAGAAAAAAATATCATCACTTTGTACACACCGTGGAGTATATTCGAATTAGCTTGCTATAGCGCAGAACTGAAACATCAAAAACAACAGGAACAACAAAGGTAGGGGCTGTATCCATTCTACAATCCTCAGCATTTTCATTATATGTCTTGGAGAAATTAACCTCAAAGCATGTAAGTCCCACTAAATCCATTGACATTGGATTAGATGGCATAGATGTTCCTTCAAGCTGTACAGTGATATAATGATGAACAAACCCATTTAACCTTTGCTCATTTAGACTATCAGAAGAATGAGAATGCCTATAACGGGAGAGTTGCTCTTCGGCATTTTCATCCATGTATATTGGAATTGCAGAACCCGGTTGCACATATTTTCCATGTTTCTTGTTACAGTCATAACGCCCATCAGCATTCAAAGGACCATGATGTACATGATAAACAAGTGGAACAGAAGTTAGGTTTTGCAGGACATAGGGAGCAGCGCATCTTCTAGTACCCATGAGTTCACCATATTGTGAACGTAGAAGTTTGTTGCCATCAGAATTTTCCAATCCCATCAGACCTAGCACATCTGCGAACATCTCAGTTGTGCATGAAACACACTGCAAGAAACAAGGCTCAGCAGTTTACATTTTGGGAAACTTTCTGCAGTAAAAACTCAATATACATACATAGAAATCCCATATCAAAGAGTGATAAATATCACTATATCAAAAACCACCAACCAGAGCAGTACATGTAGATTAATAACAAGATTGAAATTGTGTTTGTGGTTCTGACACAAGACACTGAAGACCTTTTTAAGCCAATTTATTCAGTCATTCAAATGAGACAAATCATTCTAACAGCAAAATACAATGAAAAAACATGAATTTATGCTGATGGGACCAGAGTTGTCATTATAAATTTGAGATGCAAGTGAATTATATTTTACACTATCGAACACTATGCAGTAACATATCTATTGGGTCAATGGATGAGTAAATACTTCTCACTTGATCAACATTATAATGGCAAAAAATTATGTTACAACTACACATCAACAAGATCATCCATAAGAACAAAATACTAGAACCAGATCAAGTTACTTTCAAAGTGGTTCACAGACTGACTGGAAAGAGACGATTTGCAGTGTTGTATCAAATGATAGGTTCTTATGAAAAAAAGAGGAAAGGTAGAGAACAAAAGTTGATATACCTCTACTAAGGATTCTGTGATATTAATGTTCAGCTGAGTATTTGATTTGAGAACGATATCTGTTGAAACAGACCTATTCAGCAAAACACTCATATCTTGTTCCCTAACTAAAGTCAATAGAAACTGCCAAGGCTCAATAAAAGGCTCCCACGATACCTTCAGTTTTACAGTAAAAAATAATGTTATCAGCAAATAATTAGAGAAATAGAATTAAGAAATAACCATGGTACTCTTCCTAAATACACCTTCTCAATATTATTGTAGTTTACTTCAAGATTCCCACCAACTGAACATTCGATGTGTTTGCCACTAGTGTTTGCATGGACAAGTATGTTTCGAACAAGAATCTCCAACTGAGGCCCATTGTAGCTCCACTACAAGGAACAAAAACGGTTAAAATATGAAATAAATGAAAATGCAATGTAAGTTGAGGAACAATTTACACAAATTGAATGACTAAAGGATCTTGAAATAACAATACATGGATGAAAGGTCAATATTCAGATTGTATTTGGAAAAAAATGAAAAAAAAAAAAATTGGTGAAACATCTAATTTAGATATGGTGAGCTCGAGGCTAATCCTGATGATCAAAAGAAAAATGTTTACAATTTGAGTCTTGATACATCTCAAGATTTGGTCCAAGTTAATACAAATCTTCATCTTCTACATGATAGTTATGTCAAGGACCAACTCTCATAAAAGCTTAAGTTGTTGGCTGAAAGCTCATGAAACTCAATATGTCCCACTATGCAAAAGCCTTTTGAGCTAAAGGTGTACCCAAACATAGGCTTAACCTGCTTTGTTGTAAGATTCAACTTTGGCAAGAAGAATTGAGGCAAAGATCAAACCCCTACCGACTTGGTTATAGAAACTCTTGATGCTATGTCATGGACCAACTTTCATAAAAGCTCAAGGAATCAACTAAAAGCTCATGAATATTTTGATGTCTAAGAGACTATAATGATCAAAAGAACAAGAAGTGGGATCTCACTTGCATGGGAGCCATTTGAAAATGGGGTTGGTAATCCCAGCATTTCAGATGATGAATCAAGCATGAAAGCAGTTCATTTCACTGATAATGGATGAAGTTGCATTGAGATTAATGGTGTTAGTGTCAATATATATCTATATATAACACCCCTCCTGTCCTGATGCAAATTCTAACTCTTACAATCATGCCTCGCCAAAATCAAATAACTGACTTTCTTCCTCACCAAACGATTTAGATAATGCATGGAACACAGGGCAATCACAAGTAGATAAAATTAACTCTTTTTCCAGATGTAAATATGAATAGATTATTTGATATAATACCACCACACGGTCATACCCATATCTTGACTTTTTAAAAGACAATCCTATTTGCATATCTTTGTACTACACTCACAAGTGCCCCCGCAACATACAGTCTTACAAGTTAAATAGGAAACATTACTAAGATACCTTTCCATCTGTTAGCAGAATAGAAACCTTCCTCATGTGGAATTTGAAAGCAATGCCAGTAGAAGAGTGTTGAGAAGATCCTGCTTTGGGAACATCAAGTTTTACGGCACCCAATAAATAGAAAGCAGAATGTGAAAGCCACATATTTGAATGATCACATATAATCTCCACTCTGGGTTCAATTGTGTTTGTAGAGTTCTTACACAGTACAGCCTCCAAATGAACCTGAACAATATCAAAAAGTGGCAAAGATGTATGCCTTCCATTCTCAACAGTCATTATTACACTGCTCAATTTTTCCATATTGGACTTTAGTTGGATATCCATGCTACTTATGAGTAATTCAAAACCAATCATGTTGAATGTGGCTGTAACGAATTTAGTGTCTTTTTCTTTAATGAAATCAGAGGATACACTTAAAGGTGTGACCTTGAGACCTTCAGCAAGCTGAAATTCCACACATGGTTCTTCCCTAAACCAGACAGGTATGTGAAGTGTAATACAAATGTTTTTTGACTCAATAAGCAGTAAAACAACATTATCTATGTCTTGTGTTGTAAACTGTGTGGAGTTACTTTCAGAATCAAGCAAACTGGAAGCATCTCCTACTGCTGTTTTTTTTACAGATTCAGCAGCATTGAAGGACAGACTCTTGGGTGATGCATCTACAGGAACAGTTTTCTCCAAATGTACACTGAAATGTTTGACAAACTTAACAACCTCAGTCCACTCAGACAAACAAAGCCAGATATCAAGAGACGAAAGAAAGAGGCTGACTTCATCCTGACTGTCAACAGATTTAGAAAAAGATAGGCCAAGTACTGCTGTGGAAGAGGAAGTTGAGGTGCATTTTGCTAACACAAAATCATGAGGGGAGTATAACACAAGGGTAGAGAAACCTAAATCTAACCATACCAGAGAATCATTTATTAAGGATGCAGAACAAATGAACTGGAAATCACCCTTAGTTATTAACTCAACAGAATCTTCTTTTTTATGACAGAAGCTTATAAACAAGGACTGAGTGCAACATTTAACTTCTGTTAATATCATAGTTGAAGCCTGAATCGGAGAAATGGCACCAATTGCCTTGACACTTCTCTTCAAATGTCGGAATTGCAAAACATCTGATTTGAAGCATTTTGATTTATCGTCAACAGTGGAGAATTCATCGATTACATCACATATGGCCATACATCCATCAAAAAAATGGCTCTCTGTTTTTTAAGGAAAAAATCATAAGTAGATAATACAACAATGTAAAAGTAAATGAATAAGGGAAAGGTGACCAAAATAAGAAGTGCTACCTTCGGCAATAATATGACACCTGCTGATGCTTGCCATGAAACATTTCAATGAAGAGCTACTGCAGTTAGATTCACCTTCATATGGAATTCTGACCCAAACATCAGCATTTATGGGTGCAATTAAAGTACTTGTCACAAATTCTGTATTCTGTTCAATTTTTGCTAATCCAAGCATATCATTCTTGCACAAAATGAATGATAGGCACAAGTCCCGCGCAAAAACATTTAAACAATTATTTCTTTTGGCAAGCTTGTGAATAGGAACTAAACATTCAGGAGGGATGCTCTTCAGTACATTATCAAAACCAGAATTCTCAATGAAATTACAATACAGCTGCTGCATCTCAACCTTTAGAAACTGATGTTCGTTGCTTTCCACTGGCAAAATAAGAGTAGAGTCCAAGACTTCAAACTTATATGTAGTGCTCATTTCATTTTTAACATTTATATCACTCTGCTCTACAATGGAGACCCGACCACTTGAATCACCACCCCATTCAGATAATGAAAAGTAACCAATGATGATGGAGAGATACTCAGAGGGTAACATGCAGTACACATGCTGAATGCTGATGCTTACTTCCAGCTTGGTAGTTGAAGATAGGTTCTGTCCTTTCCTGACCCGCACGTTTAAGATAGGAGATAAATTTGAGGAGGGACCCCATAGATAATCTTCAAAATTCCTGGCCCAGCAAGATGACGTAAGAACCAACCCTTCTGAAGAAGACAATATATCCATACTGTCTTCACAAAATATTAGAGAAGATTTAGATGTGGGCACCACGATTGTTCCAATTATGGATGATGAGTCATGGAAATGTAATCGTATTCCACATAGGTGCAACTCAATGGAAAAAATATCAGAGATGCTGACAATCCCAGATTCAAGAGGATATCCGAAATTGGATCTGGACTTTGGGGGTGAGACTTGGAAAATTTTGGACCCTCTTCTCATGTTGATTTTGGAACTTTTTATTTTCCCATCCCGCAGAGCAAAATATTTTCTCCATTCAGGAATGGCATATATGAGTGCACTCTCCAGATTACAAAGAGAACCAGAATTGTAAATTGTAACAAATGGAAAGTGCTCCACCGGAATGCATGCAGAATCAGGGGAGCCATATTCAAAATAGTTTGAGAAGCCAAAATTTTGTGACCCAAAAGTTGGTAACATTTTTGAAATGTCAGAATTATTACCAGCAGCAGAGTTCTCAAAGCTCCGATTATAGGAAGACAACTTATTAAAGAATCCAATGAGCAGTCCAGTAACATGGGGGTAGCAGTAGATATCAGCATTATTTAAGTACATAACACACTTATGACAAACTAAATCAGTTCCAGGAGATTCATAATGCATGGCAAAACACGCATCACCCAACATAGCTCCATCAGAATATTGATCATCTTCATTACTGGGTCCGGAAACAGACTCTTCTCCACCAGCAGTACCAACAGACAAATTCCCTGAAAGAAGCATTAAACTACAGTCCTTTTCATCTTTCCTTTCATGAAGAGAGACCATTAAAGATCTTACACTGAGAAACAGCTCCTGAAATTCTGTAGAGCCATACCTGAAAATAAGACAGCACAGCACAAAGATTTGCTTTCAGTGAACATCAACAATATGTCTCGACCAAACGACAAAGTTTTAAGGTTTTATACGCAATGAAGCATCTTCCATATACTAAGGGCTAGTTTGTTTTATGGTTGGAAATGGATGTTTGACCAAATGATGCTTGATTTTCCTTTAGAAAAAGTGCATCGGGAAGCCAAATTTTTCATTTTCAGGTGACAAAAAATTAAACCAAACAAGCTATAAAACAAGTCAAGGCCACCAGAAAAGGAAAGTGAGGTGGAACTCGAGAACCTTGTTGGAACTGAATTGCTAAATAGTGTATTATAAGAAGCTATGATCTGTGTTTTCAAAAAGGATGGAATCCATGCATGGTCCATTGGTTGTGTTGTTTAGAGTCTTAGATGTCCAATATTTCACCCTTTTTCATGACCCAAAAACAAAGGGAATGAGAGTTTGGATGGCAGAGATTGAAGTACAAATCTCAGGAAAACTATGGGCAGAATAAGCACATACAAGGACAATAATCATCAAGTATGGTTATTGTAATGTGAAATCTTGTTATAAAATCCATTTAAATGGAACTAACCCATATATCCAGAATCTTGGTTTATGACAAACAATGACAATCAGAGAACACACAATACACATATCAACAGACAAGTTGAGTGTTCGCTAAACCTGCAGCCAATCACTTTTGACACTCTTGTAAATAGATGCAATTTATATTGAAAAAACTTCACCGCACAGAGATCTTGGCCAACCAAGCGGAGCCTCAGGGGGAAAAGGGAGTCAGGAAGACAGCTCAAAGAAAACTAAAGTCCACATATATCAGGGAAAGGAAACAGACATACAGATTCAAGCAAAAGAAAAGAGATTACAGTGGCAATTTTAAAGATTCTCTATTACAGAAACAAGAAGATTCTAACAAGCAGAAGTATACATAATATAAGATTTTAAAATGAGGTGATGACACCTCTCTCCATCCCTCGGACAACAGTAACTTTCTAAACCATTCAAGGAAATTTACTTTGATGGAATTACTGGTATAATATATTAATTTTTCATTTAAAGGGAATTCATTTTGAAGGAAAAATATTTCATAATTTTCTCAATCCTGCTTGGATTTCCTTCGGAGCAGAGGGTGTGTAGAAGAAGCAATTTCTTTCGTTCACAATGGCCCAAATATCTCTGACATGACTTGTCACAGATCATCTTTCTCAAAAGATTAAGCTATTCGATATAAGCAAAAGAATAACTTTATTCCCCAACACACCCCTCATGCAAGAGCCTTTAGGTTTGAAGCCTAAACAACCTACCGGTCTTGTGCTGAACTCAATTTACTTGGAAGTATTAAGATTAGACCTAACTCGACCCCAAAAGCCAACTCAAAGAGGAAATATGCCGAAGTGTTCGTGAAAGCTATTTTTTCTGTATCCTTAAGCAATTTAGGACTTAACAAACCCCCTTCACACTGGACATCTGCGATTTACAAAAACTCAATCATAGGATAGGCTCTAATAATATCTTCAAAACCCTCTCTCCAAAAGCTGAAGATATTGAGCAGACACAAATAAATGATTCTATATCTTAAAATGCTCCCTTATGCAAGAGCCCTTTGGACTTGAGCATGGATGATGCATAGGCCCACCTACCTTGGACTCAACTTCAATTTGTTTTATTCAGAAGAATGCAGACAGCAAAGATCAAAATCTAGACCACTTAGTCATAGATTGTGGCCCTAATTCCACCCAAAAGCTAGCTCAAGGGGAAAGGGGTGCCTAATTATTTATAAAGACTATCTTGGCCATATCCTTAAGCGACGTGGGACTTAACAAGAAGAATAAGGGTGGCAAACATTGAACTCTAGATGGCAGGTCATAACTCATAAAGACTCTAATACAAAGTCATGAACCAAGTCTCAATTCCCGACAACTACTCTAAGGAACAAACTTGTAGTATCATCAGCATCCTTAGCCCATCTAAATATTATTTCTGCTTCCAACTGGTTTCCACCCAAAAAAGGCCTATTTCAAACTTCAATGGAACCACATAGAATGTATAAAGTATCAAAATGCGAGTGTCCATTTTAACAATTTGAGGTAAGGAGAATATAAAGAGTGATTCTTCATGTGTCAAATTTAAGTGACAATGCAAATAATAGCCCATATGGAAAGGCAGACATCGAGACATTTGGCAAAGATACCGTAGGTCAATTTCTTGCAGGGAAACCATGAGCTCTGAGCTGTTATCTCCATTGTTTTCAAGGTCCACTTCCAGATCAACTGAACCAAGTTTTGAACTAACGGATATTCCAAAAGTAGAAGATTTCGGCATAACTGAAACCATGTCAGGAGGATAAGGACTGTTCAAGATTTCAAATTCATGACTCAAATGCAATGTGCTGACATAAGAGATCAATTCCATGAATGCACCATATATTGAAGGAGAGAAGTGTGCTTTAAATGATTCTATGAGCACATAAACCTGAAATTAAGAAGAAACGGGAATCAACAAAAAGAGAGAGAGAAGACAGGAAAACAAATGGGAAATCACTCTTTGGTTGGAGACTCATTTGTGTGGGATTAAGATCCTCTCACATTCCTCCCTAACATGAGTGTCAAGTTATAACAGAGAAGTACACAAGCAAAAATGAAAGATCAATACAAATAATGGTAGGTCCTACAATAACAAAATCTGTGCCTTTCTGTGTCATAAATGACATTCTCGTGTTAGTTAGCAGCTGAGAGAATCCCAACCCAATTTGGGTGTGTATGTTCGTGTTAGTTTAGTTTATATTTAGTATGTTGATCACCTCCAGCTGCTTCAAAATAGACTCATCAGGGATCACACAAGACGCCAGGAAGAAAGAAGCACCAAATTTCTGAAGAATAGAAACCTTTTGTGACTGGTCAGAATTCATTATGGTGATCTGCGAAAACAACAAACTATCTCATAGTTACCAAGATCAGAGATTCAGAAATATATATATATATATATATATATAACAATTTGGATTAAGAACTGACCTTAAAATCATTGAGTCTAACATCAAAATAATTATATAGATCTTGTAGTTGGATGCCTAAACCAATCTCAGATGCAGATATCGAATTTAAAAAGTTCTTCACACAGTAGGGCTGTCCCTCGAATTTTGAAGAGAATGACTCAAGACTATCTGTGGACTTTAAGCATAAAGAACTTGAATTCATTACCTGCAGAAAAATAAAAGCAATAAGAAGTATTAACAAGACAAAAAGAAGATTAAGAACCCAAAAGGAATAGAAACGGTAAGGACAGAAGTTTCAAGGGGTGAGCAGGTTATAAAAAATTGAACATTGCATCCTGTAGCCGGGTCTCAAGCACCACAAAATGCTTTGTCCAAGACAACTACCAAAATTTATCCTTTGAACTCAAGGAATGAAGGTGCCAACCAGGGAGGTGTGGGACAAACAATTTCTCAGCTTAAAGCCATGCTTTAATGGCAAGTCATGACAAAATATACCCAATGAAAACCAGATGTCAAAAATGTTCTGCCCCATGAGTCAATTCAACTACAGTTAGGGATTTTTCGTTATGCTAATTTATACCTACCATATTTAGAGAACACCGAGAAGCAGCTAATTATCCGCATCCAAACGGGGCAAACAAAGTAAATATTAAAAAACATGTGACTCCCACATCTTTAATCTCTTCATTCATCATCAATTTTAAACCATCCCATCCCTACAAGTCTCAGTACCTCTTTCACAAAGGGTAAATTGGAATGAGTAGTATTCACAAAGGCATATAATCCTACTTGACCTTAAAAGACTCCAATAATGAGGAGATAATGATATACATGTTTTAGCAATGTCTTCCTTACTGAAGTTCACCAATGATTTACTTTCTTCTTGAAGCATGACAATATTCACAGAAGCATTGGAACTACACTTTCTTCAGTATCTGATTTTCTAAACTTTATATATCGCAGCTTAAAATCTTCATGATAACACCAACACCCACCTACACCTTTGGTCCCCCATCAATCACCACTATTGAAAGTCTCAACTCTTTTTTCCTAAACCTGTTGTTTTCTACATGTCTGATACATTTCTTAGCTACCAGTTATACACAAAACAGAACTTATCTTCTATTTACAATTATTGATTATGTTGTGGCATATGTCCCTGATATAGATTAAATAGACATTGTTGCTGTCTTCCAAGTTTATTATAGAAATTGACAATATCAAGGATACCATTTATTCTATAGGAATCTTTAGGGGAAAAAAGAGATTTATTGAGATAAAGAAAAGAATGATACAAACTGAGAGGACATGAGATCCTCTGTACAAGAACGAAAGCAAACAAAAGAAAATATCAAAACTAACAGGAAGAAACGACAGATATTGAAGCTAATATCTATTTCCCATTACATCTTTTCACATTATAGGATTTTAAAATAACAGAAACCATCATTAGAAGGACCAAAAGATATTGAACCTAATATCTTTTCTCATTTTCATCTTTTTTGACAATATCATAAATCTCCATACTGCATTTATTTTGGCCCAACAGAGACTCAAACTCACTGAATTTAAAAAATATAAAAAAATGAAAAAATCCCTTTCATCAGAGGCATAGCAGTAATGAGTTTCCTAATCAAGTAATCACTTCAATTTCTCAATCCATCTGTTACCAAAAGAACACCTCTGCACATCAAATATGGAGAAAGGTAACAGGTCAAGCGAGGATTTAATGAATACAAATTGTAATTTGCATGCCTTTTACAGCCACACTGTGCATACTTTGGAACTCGCCAAGTTTTTAATTTTTTCTTCCCAGCTATATACTGACATAAATTGCCACCTAATGCTAAGATCATACAGCACCTGTTTGCAGTTAAGTCATAGACTCATACTTCAGACATTGCATTCTATCACTGCAACATTCAACCCTCTTTGGGCCAGTATTAACCTGTGCGATAGGTTGGTAATGGCACAAAACCTTTTTAAATAAATGATGAAGATCAACCAAGGTCAAGAAGAAAGAAACAACTTGGGTGAGTGAGGATAAGAAAGCTGCCACTAGACACAACAAAAACAGGTAAGCACCCAAGAACAAAACGAGGATGCCCAATATCTTTTTTCAAATATATAAAGAAATATCATTAGAAAATAATGTACAAAATCTGATAAGACATCCTCACATAAATACAAATGATATGGCTAAGACCTAAAGGGATAAACTCTTTCATAATGCATGCCAATCCCTTTGAGTATCAGCTAGAGGAACATCATTAAACACAAAATATGCTGAGCACCAAAGCAAAGCCAAAAAAGTAGTCCTGTCCAACATAAAATCAATAGTTGGAAAGGAATCATCAAAAACCCTAGAATTCCTTTCCAACCAAACACACCAAAGCACCAAAAAAACAGAGGTCTGTCGCAAAATCTTTGTAAGAAGGATGCCCAACATGTCAGAGCATCCCCCTTGAAACAACCATGAGAGTACAAAAAAGAGAGGCCATAAAGATCAGCCTAGTACATAGGCCATAAAGATCAGCCTAGTACATAATGGGTACAGGATCACATCCATAAAAATGCAACCATTTCACTCCAACCAAATGCACTAACTGACCGCATAAACTGCACTTGCCATCATTTTTGCTACTTTTTTTTAATTGATAAAAGATAAATTTTAATAAAAAGAAGATAGGAAGAATACAAATAGACAGTAGGACGTGAGATGCTCTTTACAAAAACAAACAGAAGGGAAAACGGAAAACATCGATAAAGCTAAACTTTCCAATCTACAACATATTTAAGAGAGCAACCCGCTAACAATCTTGAGCTTCACACCAGATAGAGGTCACTTCATTGTTAAAATTTTCAGCTCCTTTTAACAAACTTTAAATCCAAATCAACAATCCTCAAAGTTGAAGAACACACCCAAAGCTTACCACAAACCATAAAGGTTTGTTCCAGAGACAAATAGCAGCCTCAAAATGCAAGAAAAAATGTCATAACTTCTTGTTTCACAGTAAAATCAATTAGTCAATTGAGGTCATCAAACAATAATGGCCACAAATCCTAAATATAGGTTGGAAACATAGAGGGGTTACCAAGTTGCAGAATTCTGATGCTGTATTTCCCCAGGGAATATTAATGGAAACATCAAACATAGTGATATCCCACATAACTTTCTTATAGTTCGCAAAAACATATCTGCAGATCAGATGAAACCCAATATTTATGGTATTGCTGTTTGAGATATTATTCGACAAGAAAGAGATGTTCGAATAGTTGCCAAAGTAAGGCTTACTCTGCTTTGGACAAGAGCCGGATATTGTCATTTTTCATTCCATTCAGTGACAACAGCACCTGCAGTGAGACAGAAAAAATAGAAATTTAACACCATTAAATTCAAAAGTACAAAATAATATATTTACCCTCCAACTATAACTAGAATGAAATACATAAGACAAAAAACTTGTCTCCCAAACACTAAAGCTCTCCATGTTGCTGGGTACTTGATAAAGCCCAATGGCATATCTGAATCATGTACCCAACCCCAGCAATATGCGGAATAAGACTTGGTCTTTATTGATGTCGGTCAAAAACAGAATATGAGAAGTTAATCAGTTCAGAAGTTTCCACATTACTACATTTCAGATACAGTTTAAGTTACACAAGTATTGGCGACTTGTGTGCTGCAAAAATCCTACAATACGGATCAACTTATTGAAGAAAAACATAACTATATTTAGATATTTACGGACATTTAAACTTTGGGAAAACCAAATTATAAATATTGAAAATATTAATAAGAAGATGTGAAATTCCCTCCCGGAGATATACGGAGAATATATTAACATGTATAATTATACTTATTGAGCAATTAAGCTCTGTTCCCACAAGCAATTTTTCAACATCTGAGAAACTGAGATGCAGCAATGTCAGCTGGAAAACATCAGAGAAGACACTAGATTTTAAATGGTCACATATTCGTATAGAATGAATCCTTAACAACCAAAAAGGTAAAGAGCATATAACAAGCCCATATTAAGGGATTTAAAATCTCATTGACTAATAAGCACAACTAAAAGTGGAGACTACAGAAGAATGATCCAAAAAGAAAAACACATCAATAAAAATGGTGCGTACCCTTTCATTCTGAAATTTGAAGGATGTGAAGACATCATAAAACGCCAACATATTCAATAAGAAGTTTGCATCAAACCTCACATCAATTTGTTGAATCACTCCCTGTTGCATGAAATTGGAAAATATAAACATAATATGGAAAGCAACAATATATTTCTGCTTTAAACTTGCATACCAACACAAGTGCACAATGATGCTAGCCGCTCACTACGCACATCAACAATACCTTTATTGACATGTCCATATCTCTATTAGATGAAAAAATTACTTGAATGAAGCATGAATGATCCATATTGTCCAGGATGTTATTTTCAATGATAGGCTGCAACTCAAGGAATATCACCACCATATCAGTAGAATCGATATTGAAATCACAAACATAATAGTCATAAATTACCATTTAAGATGCATTTACCAAGGCAAATATTTCAGTAACATTGGGATGATAGAAGTCAAGCCCACGGCACCTTTTCATTTCAAAAAAGAGAAGACGATTTCAAAATATAAGAACATAAGAACACCACAATATCATCCCACTTCTGATGCAGGAAAAAAGGAGGAAACTCAGCCAATATTTCAATGCAAATTCATCTCAATCTTTCTAAATGCATTTGAGACAATGCAGTGAAAAATTTCACCACATTAATGCCATAAATACTCTGAAGTAAGATAGGAGGAAAACACATTCTAGTATCTGATTTTGTTGAATTATGAACAAAAACCCAAAGGTCAGATTCAGATTTATTATTTAATTGGTAATAGTAATTTTTTATTAAAAACCCTGTTTGAAAGCGGCCCATGCTATAAAGCAATGCAAAAAGAGGCAAGCCTCAAATTGGAAATCTAAACCACATCACCATAGTGACCAAACCAAACAAGTGCATGCAGTTTGTAAATTTGTTCCATCTACAGTACGAAAAGCCCGTTTGTACATTTGTGAAGATTCTAAAATACCTGTTTGAAAGCAACCATGCTATGACGCAATGCAAAAGAGATGAGCCCAGAATTTGAAATCTAAACCATATCACCATTGTGAAAAAACCAAATAAATGCATGCAGTTTGTAAACTTGTTCCATCTACAGCTCTTAAGTTGATCTCTATAAATGCAATGTAAGAAAACTTATATCAAAATAGAAGGGAGAAAATAATAAATATCTACTTGAAGTTTCTAGCATTGTGTTCCAATCTTTTTTTTCCTTTTCACCACCACTTGCATGGATTAGGTATCTTGAATACATCTTACAAGCGATGAGGAGTTTATGTAAACCACGAGAATCAAGCAAAGCAGATAAGACAACAACTAGGCCTTATCCCACTAGGTTGGGTTGATGGATCAAGCGTCACCATAATGCTCTATCATAAACCATATTGATGTTTATACAATTAATATTTAAATATCTTTTAATTGTTTCACATACAAGTTTTCAAAGTCGCCCTCTACCTCTAGTTACAAGACTTCCCTCCATTTGATCCACTCTTCTTAGCAGGGTCTTTATAGGTCTACTCCATAAATCTCAAAACCACCTAAGGCAATATTATACCATCTTCTTTACAATCAGTGCAACCCTAATTTTCTCTCTAATGCACCCATTTCTAATCCTATCCCTCCAAGTGTATTCACTCATCCATTACGACATCCTCATCTCCACAACATTTAGCTTATTTTCTTGTTAGACACTTAGACTTGTTACCGTTGGTGATTGTTAAGTTCCTATCAAACTCGAAATAAAACTCAGACCAATAGCAGTAAGGCTAAAAAGTTACTATTAGTTAATGTTAAGAAGCAAACTGCCCACAGGAATAATTAATTATATCTACCAATAATTTAATATTGAATAAATGATAAGAAAGATACAAACCCCTCTGATATGTAGAATGACTTCCAGGCTTTTTAGATCAACAACTTTCCCAGACTTGAATTTAGAAACAATAACTCCATGTTCTTTGTAGAGCTTAGACTCAACAATTCCACCTTCAAGAATTATTTCTGCAATTCCTTTACCATACATCCTAGAAAAAGATGAGGATGAAATAATATAATTGGTTGACCATAAAATACACAAGCACATGCTTTGATTCGTGCTACAATACACTCATTGCAAAGTTTGGTAAATGCAAGATGTCTGGCTTCGTCAAAATGGAGAATATCTCCTCATAACTACCTTTTCCCCCACTCTTGATGAAAAAAAGAATTCTATAACTGGCAAACAAAGTGAAAACACGGAAACATTCCTTAGAAAAGGAATTCTCTTAAAACGACTGTGAACAGAGCAAAGAGCACAATACTTGTTATAAAGGGTTGCAGAAATCTGATGAATCTCAAACTTCAATGCAAATATACACAATTCATTCTTCGTCGCAACATCAACACTGGATGAAACCACAGGATGAAATTCTGTTGCCTCGGATATATCCTGCACAAAAAAAAAAAAGGAAAATGTTAATCAACAATAAACATGCAATATGCAATTTTCATTATACATTCATCATTGGTTATCCCGAGTTAACAAAATGGCCAAAAAAAAATGAATTCTCTCAGCAACAAACACAAGAATATGCATTCATTATTGCAAATATTCAATTTGCATTGTTAGTTGTAACCCTTCTCAATGGCCATTTCCTTCATAAACCCTCTGCAACCCTGGAAACTATATCATTGCTCCTCCTCAGTCTCCCTTGATAAATTTATTTTCTATGCCTAAATTCTTCTTTTAAGCAACATATCTACATGCCACTACAAGAATATGACACTGCATTTTTTGTATTCAAATAGGTATTCAAAAACGTAGATAAATTGAACCAAAATGCATTTCCCCCAAGATGCATTCAAGACATGGAAAATACAGCTGAACATCACTTTGACGCCAGAAGTAAGTATGGGGCACAAACCAATCAAGCCCAAGAACAGACCAACCCTCAAGACAATGTTGTAGTTTAAGAAATAGTTGAGCACCAGCACCTTAACATCATAGGACACAACTCCAGAAAATTGACTGGAATCATCAGTTCCACCAGCACCAAGCATACCACGAGATAGCCAATTCAACCATCCCCATGATTTGACTGTACGATCATCATTGCACAACTTCTCTTTAGTATTATCAGTGTGAATCCTTCCATTGTTAGGAGTAGAACTCGAAAGGAATTCCTGAAAGAGCATAAAAAAAAAGAGCCGTAAGAATCAAACACACAAATAACATCTCATAAATGACTTGAAATAGCATCAAAGTTGCCCAAAATAACCAATCAAATAAAGAATATAATGCCAGACAAGAAAAAACCTAGCTTCCATCAAAGGACCTGTTGCACACTTACCCGCATATCATATTCTGCAGCAGATCGATAATTCAAAATATCATCTAGATTTGATTCTTTCTCCATTTCTTCCAAATCTCGAAGAACATCCACATCAACTGGCTAATAAACACAAGTCTAATAATCAATGGGAAAGAATAAAACTAACAATCCAAACCATGTAATACTAAATGTACTCCACAACAACATAAATGAAAATCTATGGAGAATTCTATATACATGGAGATCAAATATGAGAGAAACCACCTGTTCTTGTTGAAGAAAATCCAACTTAATCTTGTACAAGTTAATATACTTCCGGCGATAACTTCTGTATCCAAGAAACAGAGATTTATCAAACAAGGCAGACGATTGTCAACAAGAAACTGCATAAGGAAACACCCCAAAAGGAAGCGAGATGTAGCTTTTTTTCCCTTTCTTTTGCCCAAAGAGTAGAAAAGGGAAGAAAAAACCCCCAAAAAAAAAAAGTGCAGCGCATAGAGAATGCATAGATACGAATATTACAGACATGTTCATGGAGAGACCCAAAAGAAAAGTGGAGGAGGCAGAGGAGGAGAGGAGAGGAGAGGAGAGGAGAGGAGAGGAGGGGAGAAGAGAAAGGGGGTTGGGGGTGGGGACAGTAAGTTAGGATGGACTGGAGGATACCCCAAACATCAGTAAATTCAGTTCATTGTATACAAAGTCAAAAGTCAGAAAAGAAGACAACATAGATGCATTCTTTATATTTTTGGGATTAAGAAATAAATTCTATCCAATATAAAAGCGAAAATTCGCAAAAAGCAGCAATCCCATACCACCAAAGAGAAGCCGCAAAGAAATTCCTATGCACAACAAAACTAGGGGTAAAGAGACACACCCTTAAAAATAGGAGTATTTCGACCTAACAAAACCAAACAGACCAAAGAATAGCCTAACTAAACTACACACAACCACAAACTTTTAGCCTCCTCCTTTTTACCAAAACCTTTACAGTGAATTATCTAAGACTGATCCGAAGTAGGACATGCTCAGTGATCCCTTCAAATATATATATATATATATATATTGTTCCACAGAAGAGTAGTGCCCCAACAATCCAAAATTAAGTTGCCTACTACCTTTGAACTTGTTCTGCACATAACACATTGAGAAAGCAAGTGATGTGAGGCCTATGTATCGGCAGAAAGTCACATTAATATGTGTAAGCAGTGCTACCCAAACAAAGACCCATTTTTTCTTGCCAGGAAGAATAGATATGATTAC
>JAVHNL010000349.1:0-25000 GCA_031216105.1 Dalbergia cultrata | reverse complement strand
CCTATGCTTGAACAATTTCACAGACTCTTTGTGGCGTTTAGAGCATCGCTTCTTCCATAGGGTTCTATTGGCAAATATACAGAGGGATTGGGAAGCTTCATTGTTTTGACAGTTCTTCTAACTTGTCATTGTAGTTTTCTGTTTGGTGGATATTGTATTCTCCCTTTTCTTTCCTAGTTCTCTTTTCCACTCTCTAGTAAACCTTTTTCCCCCCTTAAATAATAAATAGGATTATCCTAATATTTGTTTGTGCTTCTGGTGTGTTCTCTTGTAAGACCTCTTTTCAGTTTCTTGCTAGTTCACCTACTAGGGGAAGGTTCTTCTTTATTCTTGACAAGTCCATCTAGAAATCTAAAACTCGCTCTTGTACTTTTTAGTTGGTATTTAATCTAACCATTTTTAATGCATCTCTTTCACCCAAGATTTCCTTGCGAATATGAATGTTTATGGCTTTGCTATTTTCATGGATGGTTCAAAAGATTTGGCAGCCTTATTCTCTCTTTCGCTTGTATTCTTTTTCTTCCAGCGGATTTTTTTTTTCCTGTTGTGGTGGTATCTATTCCTTCCATTTGTTGTAATTTCATCCTTTGCTTTCTAAACAAATACCTTTCTTTATCAATAGAGGTGTGAAATTGTGGTGCTTGAGCTTTCTTCACTTTTTCTCTGCTATTAACAATTTTCAGGTTGGTAACTTCTTCCTTTGTCCAAAAAAAAAAAAACACAATTTTCAGGTTGGTACTCCACCAAAGCGAAAGAAAGGCATACTTGGGGTTGGGGCTAAAGGTGGTGATAAAGAAGTAAGATCATTGCTTTATTCTTTCTTTCATCCTGATATATGTGTATGCTTTTTAATTTTCAACTTGACATGAATTTTTTTTAACCTGTTTGGAACTGTTGCTAGTTGCCATCCAAAAGCACTGCAAAATTCTAGGCTATTAAAGATAATGTAGGGAGAGCAAGTATTTTATTTGCCAACTACTGATTCACTGCCTCTCTCTTTATATGCTTCTTTTAATTAAGGAAGCACCGATACAACACGCGACATGTACATGGCAATTTTTACAAAATATAGAATACGATACAATTAGGATACGTTGTATAATAAAACATAAAAATAACATGCTATGATGAGAAAAACCAAATCTAAGCACTTTTATGGCTGAAAAACACCCCATAACCAATAATTGACAAAAAAAATTACAAGAATAAAAAAATCTATACAAGTTTTTATCATAGAAAATTGAGAACAAATGTTTGCATAATGAAAATGGAGTTTGTCGCTATGTTTGCTTGAGTCAAAACTGTGTTAGTGGCATGTTGGGGGCTTTTGAGATTGAGAGATGAAGCGACATAGCAATACACCCCTTTGACGCAGGTGTTCGAGCATCGCCAAAGTGTCGGTGTCGAAAAAGTGTCCGACATAGATGCGGCAAGGTTTTTGAAGTATTCGTGCTTTATAGCTTTTAATGCGAGAGACGACAAATCTTGACATACATTGAGCTTTTATATTGCATTGTTCAATAAATATTTGATGTCTCTGTGCAAAGAGGTTCCTAAGTATATGTAAATTTTTTTTAAAAAAGGGACGGAAACCATGAAAGTATAAAATTTAGAAAGCTGATTTTTTTTTTTTTTTTGGGGGAGGGGTGTTGGTCTAAGAAAGGAGCTTTCCCAAAACAGCTGGTACTGAAAATGCTGCACCTTAATCACCACCTTAAGGGGATACTTTGCTTTTTGGAGCTTATGTTTTTTCTTGATATTCGATTTTCTTTCTAGAATGATTTCCTCTCAAGAGATCTTTTTACTTCTTATCTCTCTTGGGACATAATTTGTGCCTGTGTTACTATGAGACTAACATTTTATGCTGGATTTTAAATTGTCAATTAGAAATAAAAATTATTAATTTAACTAGTATTCCTATTTATGTTTCATTATATGCTTGATCATCTAGTCTGTCATCCGAACCAATCTGCAATATGCTGCCTTGAGTGCTCTAAGAAGACTACCTCTGGATCCTGGAAATCCGGCATTTCTCCATTATGCTGTGCAAGGGTAAGTTACGCTTATATGTAAAATTTACTATTGCTCATGTTTTGAATTTAGCTCCTTTAGTGTCTTTTGCTGATAGTTCCATTTTTTAGTTTATTGTTTCTTAGTTTCAGCAGAGCATTTACTTTCTCTTTTGAGGTAGTATTCTTTTATCCAATAAACCTAAACTATCTGTGTGTTTTGAATTTATCTTCTTTTGTAGCTTAGAGGAACAGGATAGTTCTTGTACTATCTTTGGTTGAGCAACTTTTTGCTTCTTGCTTTTCCCTCATTCTAGAGCTAGCATTAATTTCATTGTTTATTAGCTTTCACAATATTCCCTTTCTCGATTCTGATTTATAGTTGTCAGCACTGAACAATGTTGACTTCAGGGTTCAATCTTCTGATCCGGTTGCTGTGAGGCAAGGGCTGGAAATTGTTTCTGATTTAGCTACAAGGGACCCTTATGCTGTAGCAATGGCATTAGGTAACAGTTCCAATCTTCAGAATAATTTTTCACTTAATTTATATTCTTTTGCAATGCAATGTTGAAAATATATTTCCCCCTAAATCTAATGCTCCCTGGATACTCTCCTGCAGGAAAGCATGTGCAGCCCGGAGGTATGCTGGTCAAATCTTTATCATCTCTTAGTTCATTCCTTTTTTGCTTGTTTGGATATGACATTGAATTTAATGTTTTCTTTATTCAATACAAACCAGTCGTTCACCTATAATACTTAACATTTGTCCTGTAATTTCAAGTTTTGTGTGTTCGTGGAGAGGAACTCCACATTAATTTAGCCATTAAATAAATAGAATCAAGTACTTAATAGTTGAAGTTTTCTGTTAATATTACTCACTTCCATAGTAAGAAATAAGGCTTTGTGGATTTTATTCACGGCGATTTTTGTTGTTACTCCACGATTAAATTGTTTTGGCATGATGTTTTGGTGTATGTTGCAGGGGCTTTACAAGATGTTCTCCATTTGCATGATGTTCTTGCGAGAGTTTCTTTAGCCAGGTTATGCTGTACAATATCGAGAGCTAGAGCTTTAGATGGTTGGTGTATAAAAAAACTTGTGTAGTTTAATGAAAATCGAACATTGGGAAGTTGAAATGATTAAATTTTTGTTTACTTGCTTTTACAGAGAGATCAGATATTAGATCTCAGTTCAACTCAGTGCTCTATCAACTTCTGTTAGATCCCAGTGAAAGAGTCTGCTTTGAGGCAATTCTTTGTGTACTTGGAAAATATGATAACAATGAGAGGTGTGATTTATGCCACATAATAATAGTCTCTCCACTCATAACCATATTTTCATCTTTGATTGGCTGGGTATAAATTCTATGCAAGCTAGAAGCTACTATGTTAACCTTCTGTTTACACCTTTTAGGACTGAGGAGCGTGCTTCTGGTTGGTATCGTTTGACCCGGGAGATTCTCAAGTTACCAGATGCATCTTCAAAGGAAAGTTCTAAAGATAAATCTCAGAAGAATAAACGTCCCCAACCTCTCATAAAACTTGTAATGAGAAGGTTCGGAAATTCATTTGCATATTTGCACCTGCTTTCTATTTTGTCTTGTTGAACTCTATACTCTTCAATCTTGGGTGAAGTAGAAATTGTCTAATCTTTTTTGCATTGCCTACTATATACTGCTGTTCAGGTTAGAAAGTTCTTTCCGCAGCTTTTCCAGACCTGTGCTTCATGCAGCAGCTAGAGTAGTGCAGGAGATGGGGAAAAGTCGGGCTGCTGCTTTTGCTTTGGGCATACAGGATGTTGATGAAGGGGCACATGTCAATACATTTGCTGAGGCAGACTTGAATGATTCAGATGAAAGTACACATCCTGAAAGTAATGTTTGTTTTATTTGTTCATAGTTCATGCTTGCATATCTTGTGAATGGTTTTTGAGTTTTGACTACTCTTATTGTTATAGATAATTAGATATTTAAATAGGTAAAAGTTCTTGATCATTAAATATCATTGTTAAGAGATATAAAACCAACCTTGAGCCCTCAATTAACAACTTCAGCTTTTAAAAGAGTGGGTGCAAGCATAATGTTTTTCCTGCACTCTGCTATTATCTTCATGCTATTCCCTTTGTGATTGGATTTTGAGGAATTTGGTGATGTTATGTTGTTCCGTATGTTGTTAATATCATTGTTTTCTTATGTTCCTTTGGTTGTGTTATTCATTTTGGATTGGATTTTGAGGTTTTTGATGATGTTATGTTCGTTGGTATTGAAATTATGGGTTTTAGATAGAGAAGGAAGGAAAGAGAGAATAACAACTTTTAATAATATGAAAATAAATTGATATGACTTATTTTGATGTTATGCGGTGCAATACAAGATATATAGAACCAATCCATATTTATACCGATACTAGATGCTAGAATCCTAATCCTAATTAAATAAGGAAATAAATCAAGAAATAAAAGTAAATATGAAAACTAATCCTAAGAGATTATCTAAGTCTAAGATATGATATGAAACATTGTATAATATTATAAGAAATAATAGAGATATTGTTAAATATTTCTTTGTTTCTAATACTTCCCCTTAAGCTAAAACTTACTAAACTTTAAGCTTTGTTACAATTAAATCCTTAAAAATAAGAATAATGGACTAGATGGGGACAGTCGCGGAGGAAACGGGGCTAGACTGGGACGGTAACGGAGGAAACTGGGTCAATGGAACCTGTCTCATGAGGTCAGGCTGCAGGAAAGTCGTCTCATGGCAAGAAAAAGAGTGACCTAACAAACACTTTTGAACTATCTCCCCCTCAATGCTATGTTAGCTCTGGACATCAACAAAAATGTATTGATACGATTTATTCTAATACAGAATAATGATACTAGAATCCTAATCCTAATTAAATGGGGGAAAAAATCAAGAAATAAAAGTAAATATGAAAACACCCTCCAATGTACAAAATAAAAAAAAAGGTAAATCTGAAAACTAATTGTAAGAGATTATCTAAGATATGATGTGAAATATTGTATAATATTATAAGATATAGTTGAAATATTACTAAATATTATTTTATTTCTAACGGTTGGTTTCTAATTACTTTTGTAGAAAGGGAGATATGGAGAGATTGGAACATTGCCGTACAGTTGATTAACTAACTTGATTTTTGTTGGGGGCTTGGGGCTGTGTGTGTATGTATACTAATGAACTAGATTTAGTACAAGTAATGTGCAATCCCATGTTTAATATTGATATAGTATTCTTCTCTTTCACTCCTAGGCTGGATCATAGGTGTTAACTCTGATTGTCTTGTTATAAATACAATCTGCGATGTTCTGACAGAGCTTTTGTAAATGTCTGCTATTTGTTCTCCAATCTCTTCATGGCCAGTAGAAATGAATCTTTATTTTTCACAAACCAGTTCTTTTTTTTTTTTTTTCCTTTTTTGGGTGTGTGAGTATGTTCATGAAAAGCAGAGGTAGATACAATATGAACTGAAGGCTGATTGCCTCACCATAGTTGCATAGGCCTAGGGCTACTTTAACCAATCTCATCAAGAGAAGTGTCCTGCCATGTGCAGATTCAGCGTGTGATAGCTTGATACTCTGATTCTACACCTGATTGAAACACTACATTTTGCTTCTTACTTTGGAATACTAGGTCATCTCCATTATTCAATGAAATCACAGTATCTTGAAGTTGTCTATTGTCTATAGAAGAACCATCCCAAGCTGCATTAGAGAATCCTTCTGCCTCGTTATGGCCATGATACTATAAAATATGGTTCACCAAGGAGGTAAAGCATTTCTTAATTGGTACCTGAACAACTCATTTGTGGAGAAGATGTGAATTGATTTGCCACACACGGGGAGAGAGCTATGTAAGGGCCAATGATTTATATCATAATTAAATTTACCAACCACTATATGGCCCTAGGTTGACCTGTTGAAGAACATCTCCATCACCTGATCAAAGTTTCATGTTAGGAATCATTGCAGTCTTCACAATGGTTTGGCTTCTAACATACTTGTTTCTTTAAAACAAGTGAAGGATGCCCTGCCCTTATGAAAGGTCAATGGACTTCTTGCCGCAATTCACCTCAGTTTCTAAGAAATGTACGCATAACTTTAGTGTGGAAATGTATCTACGTAAACAATTTGAGCAAAGTACTTTAAACCAGAACGCAGTGTGTATAGAGTACCCCAAATATTCTATAGCATAGAAAGTGGCTGCAATGAAAACCTTCAAGGAATTGTAAAAAGAAATCCACATAAATGATAATTGTGATAGGCTTAAAATTTGTACCATAAGTCAGAGACTCAAAGCTAAACATCCAGCAGAGCTCCTCTGGACTAAATCATCCAACACTGAGAATCTTGCCTGGCAGTGGGTCTAGCTGTATGATAGCAATCTAAATGAAAAAAAAGAGGAAGATGAAAATGAATTGTATAATAACAATCAGGCCTTTGCACACTATATGCTACCAATTCAAGCTTTGAATTGATGCCCCAAGGTGAAACTCCTTGAATTGCAAGACTGCTTAGCTGCAACTCCTTGAGTTGCCTTGTCTCTGCCTGTGAATAACCAAGTTGAACAACCAGACGTGATTCGGTGAGAAAAGGAAAGCAATTGGTAGGATGAAAAAGAAAGATTGATCAAGAAGAATGAAAATGTTGGTTTGTTCTGAGAAGGGATGTTGATCTAACTTCCACTTTTTATAATTTTTTTTGGGAGAAACGCAAGATCCGAGAGTGGAGAATTCCTATATGATTGGATGTACTACTTTGATTCTATTGAGGCTTCCTGTGTGCATTGTTTGCATTAATCAACTAGACTGTGCAGCGAGATTGGCAGCTGTAGTCCAATGAATTTTCGTACTTCTCTCTGTTATTTCATTTTTTCTTTTATTCTTTAACCTCTGGAGGTTCTCTCATCTTCCAACTTCCTTGTACTCCTCTTCATTTTTGTGAATTTCTTCTTTTATTAAAGAAAGAACGCTAGATTTAGTACATGCCTTGTATAATAAACACAAGCACAGTAGAATACATCTAACGCTTAGCATTCACTAATGTATTATTGTCCTTTAGTAGCATTACTCTCTAACAAACATTTAGGAACTGTTATGTGCCCAGTTGTGTAAAGATTCTGAGGTCATAGGAGGTTTCTATGATCGGGAGGCTGTTTTCTGATTCTAAGATTGTATCCCATGCTGCTTTTTCGCTAAAAGTGGAAGATAAAATTGTGTATTTACATTATTGGGACTAGAATGGTTTTTGCTTGCTTAGTTGCTTTGGACCAAACCTACAAGGAATCCTCTGCTTGATTTCATTGGAGTGTTTAATTCCTATGCTAAGCTGTGTTCTCCTCCAATACTTTTTCTCCATCATGATTTATGATGCTGATGTCAGTTATTCTCATATTTTCTTGCTTCCATACAATCTGTAGTGTTACAATGGGATGTGATTGATGCACAGAACAGATGAGTGGGTTGACCCTGAACCATTTATTATCTATTTGCATACTTAATTGATGCTTTGATGTAGGCATCCGAAGAACTTCTTCAATATCTAATGGACTTGCTGGCAGAGATACCATTGCGGGTTTGTTGGCTTCATTAATGGAAGTGGTGCGGACAACAGTTGCCTGTGAGTGTGTTTATGTACGAGCAATGGTGATCAAGGCACTAATCTGGATGCAAAGCCCAGTTGACTCATTTGATGAACTTGAATCTATTATTGCATCAGAACTTTCTGATCCTGCTTGGCCAGCAGCACTATTGAATGATGTACTACTCACTCTACATGCTCGGTTTAAGGTAAATGGACTCTCTCTTGTGAATGATATATCCATTCTCTCATGCATACACAAGTTTGTTCAACAAAGCATTGCTTGAATGATGAGCACAATCTATGGTTGAATTTTAGCCAAGTAACGAAAAGAAAGTCTCCTAGAAGGTGAGTCTCGGCACAACAGTAAGGTTGTTGCCTTGTGACCTAGAGATCATGAGTTCAAATGTTGGAAACTGCCTCTTTGCAAAGCGGGGGTAAGATTGCGTACATCTACCTTTCCTCAACCCTAACAGGTGGGAGCCTTGTGGACTGGGCTACCCTTTTAATGAAAAGGAGGTCTCCTAAAATCTTAAGCTGATAAGTGAAGACTTGTATATAGTTTTATATCAAATATGTTTTCTTGCACAAGGGTCCCATGAAATTGAAGTGTGGACAATGCATTAAATCACCCTTGTGCTGAAATTCAACTTCATTTAGAAGAATAGGCCAGCAACGATCTAATTCTTGTCCCCTTAGTCAAGGTCATGTAGGCTCTAATTGTAAAGAACGGAGAAGCAGAGAGTAGAAGAGAGAGAAGAGAGAATGAGAGAGGAAGATAAAGAGAGAATCTAGAGAGAGAGAGTGATAAAGTGAGTGAATGAATATTTCCTTGAGTCTGAAAGGTGAGTTACATAATAAATAAGGTGCTTAGATACATTGCACCTGGACGTAAGTGAAATAGGCTATGTACAGCTGTCAAGTAACTAACAAACCACAAACCGACTCATCACATAAACTAATCAGAGAGTGGAGACCAACTAATATACACTAACACTAACAACATGTCAAAGACACTTCTCTAAAACCTTAAGTTGGTAGGTGAAAGCTTATTAATGGTTTTATATCTAACACTCCTTGTTTCTTTAACACTTAGTTAATTAGTATATTTTGTTGGTTATCAATTGCAGAAATATGCACAAGCATTTTTTTTTTCTTTTTTGGTTGTTCAAATATTGCTTTACATGCATTGAATAAGGATAAACACTAAAAAAGCTTTGATTGAGATGATGAACTTGAATAGTGATATTTTTCAAAATGCATTTTGCTGAAGTAACAAAACAATGTCTTATTATCCGTCTTCCTTGTGAACTTAGTACAACTTCACACAAGTAATGTATTCATGTTCTTTTTATTCAAGCATAACGGAAAACATAGATTTACCTTAACAGTTATTTCAATTTTGGTTTGAAGGCTTCTCCAGATATGGCTGTGACTCTTCTTGAAATTGCAAGAATATTTGCTACTAAAGTTCCAGGAAAGGTTGATGCTGATGTGCTACAATTGCTTTGGAAGGTAACTTCATATACTTTTTAGTTTTACCTTGACAGCAATTTGAAATTCTCTGCTCGGCATGCATGTGTGTCTATTCGAGGAGTGAAATGCTGACAAGGAGAGATGAATGCAAACCACAAAACTTCCAAAGCAACACATCCGCACACACAGAGTCATAGATGCATGCTCGCAGATGCCGTGTAAAAGTGATCAATAATTTTGACATAAATGAATAGCTGACTAAATGAGTAGTGTGTTATCAGACTTGTCTTGTTGGAGCTGGTCCTGATGGGAAACATAAAGCTTTAGAAGCAGTCACTATTGTTCTTGATCTACCACCTCCACAACCAGGATCAATGCTTGGTCTTACTTCAGTGGACAGGGTGTCTGCATCTGACCCAAAGTCTGCTCTTGCATTACAAAGATTAGTCCAAGCTGCTGTAAGCATTGTTATTTATTCATAAAACCTTGTTTGGTCTTCAGCTTCTGAAACCCAATTATTATGTTGAATTAAATTTCTCAGTTTGCTGACAGCTTATGCTTTTAGGTATGGTTCCTTGGAGAAAATGCAAATTATGCTGCTTCTGAATATGCTTGGGAAT
The DNA here is from genome assembly GCA_031216105.1 of Dalbergia cultrata. Classification (NCBI taxonomy): domain Eukaryota; kingdom Viridiplantae; phylum Streptophyta; class Magnoliopsida; order Fabales; family Fabaceae; genus Dalbergia; species Dalbergia cultrata. The sequence goes on along the minus strand of JAVHNL010000349.1, from coordinate 15,297 downwards.
CTGCTACTCCTCCTGGTACTGCATTGATGATGTTAGATGCTGATAAAATGGTAGCCGCAGCTAGTTCTCGTAATCCTACTTTAGCCAGTGCCTTGACTAGGCTCCAGAGAAGTGCATTCAGTGGCAGCTGGGAGGTATATATTACCCAACTGGGTGGTTTCCCTTTCTTTACCTGTTTATTACCTCTCAAAATTTGAATTTATTTGCTAAATGGTATTGCACTACACTATGAGAAGAATGATACATTTTATTATTGTGTAGTGTTAGTTGCCCTTCCCAGTCTGATTTTTGTTCTTGCCATCTAACTTTAAATATTCTCTGTTAAATGGACAAACAGATTCGAATTATTGCTGCTCAGGCTCTTACAACGATGGCAATCAGATCTGGTGAGCCTTTCAGGTTACAGATTTATGAGTTTCTGCATACTTTGGCACAAGGTGGTCTGCAGTCACAGTTTTCAGATATTCATCTTAGTAACGGAGAAGATCAAGGAGCTAGTGGTACAGGCCTTGGAGTTTTATTGAGTCCTATGATAAAGGTTCTGGATGAGATGTATAGAGCACAAGATGATTTGATCAAGTGAGAACCACACCCTAATTTCGTGCTTGCTTCAAATTTACTGATCCTTATCAGTAATGCTTATGAACTATGTTTTTGAATAGGGAAATGCGCAATCATGACAATGCTAAGAAAGAATGGACTGATGATGAATTGAAGAAACTGTATGAAACCCATGAAAGGCTATTAGACCTTGTTTCATTGTTTTGTTATGTTCCAAGAGCGAAGTATCTTCCTTTGGGCCCAATAAGGTACTAATTTGTTCACAATGCATTCTGCATTTAGGTTTATCGAGCAATTTACTCATGTCGCATCTAAAGAAACATAGGCTCTTAGCTTCTGCAGTCAGTGTAGTGTGTTAGAAGTGATGATACTTTTCAAATGGCCAGGGGAATTTAGGTTTTTGAGTGTCTTCATTTTTTGTAGTTCAGATTTCAACTCTAACTTATTTAAAACTTTGCATTCTCAATTTTTTTATGCATTAAACACCAATAACAACAAAGCCTATTTAGTAAATACCAAATAGACAATCTTCCTATGTTGTTTTCTTTCTCTGTTGATCCTTTGCAATGTTAAGGGGTTGTAGTTTTTGGTAGGCAATGTCATGGTCTGTTAATGTACAACTTCTCTCAGGATTTGGCATCTTACTTGAGATTGAATGGGGTTTTGATGTTAAAACTGCGTCCATTAAGTTATGAGATGGCATTAAGTCAACAGCCCTTCACTATAATCACATTTTCAGAAGCTTTAGAGCCTTGATATTTCATTGGTAACCAAATTTGAATGGGGTGCCAGCAATGGAAACACTCCTAATATGTGAGGGGAGGCATCATTGCGCAGCCTGAGATAATTTACCTGGAGAGATTTGAATGTTCTTATTGAGTCCTTTGCTGAAAGAAACTACGTCTGGAAGATGCGATTTAAATCTTCTTACATTGCCCCCAAGCCTTTTCGACGTAGTATAGGCACTTTGTTTCGATTGGTGAATTTAGGACTACTTCTTTTGATTAGTTAGGAGGTTTCATTGAGGCAATATAGGCAATTATTTATGGTGATATGCAATATATGCTATTCTTCAGTGTATTTGCCTGGTGCTAAATTCATGCATTCTGTAGAGATAGATCTTGGATTTATTATGAGAGAATTTTCAAGGTTCCCTGGCATGCAAAGAGAGAGCTTTTGGTCTCTTTTTGTTTAGGTTGTTTCTTTTCTTTCCTTTATCCAATTTTGCTTAAAAAATACCTTATGCCCCATCTTTATTGGCAACTTATTTTTTGATAAAGTTCCTTCTTTAATTAATGTTCTCTTCTTGAATGAGTAGATTAGATTAGATTATATCAGTCATTTTGGCAGGAATTTAAATAGTTTGTATTGTATATTAAATATTAGTTGTTATTAACCACGTCGTGTTATATCTAATATTTGGATTCTTTACGTTTGAAAACTGAGCAGAATACAATTTGTGATCAAGGGCACAAACTTTCAAGCATTTTGATTTCTAAGCCATGAATCATATGATTTGCAGTTTGGTTCCATTGTTGACGTAGTTCAGAATTTGATTTGCAAGTTGACAACCATGTGACATGTTAGTGACAATCAGCTGACAAACATAGAGTGGGAGCAACATCAATTAAAAATATATATTTGAATAAGGAAAATTCCTATATTTATTTGAAGATTGTTTTATTGTTTCCATTTATTTGTTTAATATAACAGCCATGGAGCCTTTTCCTAGTTCATGGATCAAATGAGCCATTCAATAAGTTTTAAAATTTCAAATTTTACTTTTTTATCTGACTTAGATTTTTTTTAATCCAGTTAGTTTAATTAGGATATAAACAAGATTACATATCACTGTCAAACATTTCAATACTTAATTTACTATATTTTTCAAAGAAGTATTTTGCAAAACAGAGAGAGAAAAGTAAAGGGGTCCCCTCATTTGATTTTAGTAGTCCACACCAAACCTGAGATCCTACTCCCTTTCTGCAGTAGTATTATAGATGCTGCATATATTCAGTTCCATTTCATTCGTATCAGAGTGTTTGGTTTCAACCATGAAACATTTATCAGTTGTGGTTGTATTCTTAGCGTTATGTTCTAAATATGGTTTTCCCTGAAAATTTTTAACAGTGCCAAACTCATTGACGTCTATCGTACACGCCACAATATTAGTGCATCAACTGGTTTGAGTGATCCAGCTGTTGCTACTGGTATATCTGACCTAATCTACGAATCAAAACCAGCAGCAGCACCTGCTGAGCCTGATGGACTTGATGATGACCTAGTAAATGCTTGGGCAGCAAACCTTGGAGATGATGGCTTGTGGGGAAACAATGCACCAGCAATGAATAGGGTATGCATTGGTTAAGTTACAGATTTTTATCTCTTTTGCTTTCCTTCTGCTTAATTTGATAATAGAATTTTGCTAATATGTATGTTCATAAGTATGTTTTCCTGCAGAATTACACTAGGGTTTGTTTGGACGTTGGAATTGGAATTGTAATGTGGAATTTTAATTTCAATTCTAATTCTAAAAGAATCTTAACTTTTGTGTTTGGGTATAGAAAATAACTGTAACATGATTATTAGAAAATAAATGAGAAAAAGAAAGAATTATATGGACTTTAATGAGGAGAGAGATATTTGATAAGTTTTGGAATTGACAATTCATAGGGTATAGGTTAGAATTAAGAATGATCAATTTTAGTTGTTTTTGAATTCCATGGAATTGGATTGTGAAATTATAATTCTAATTCTGTGTTACTCCAATTTTGTGCTTAATTCTAAATGATAAATGGGACGTAAATGACTCAGACAATAATGTTTTTGATTGCTTTGTTGTGTGTTTATGCTGGAGATAAATTCCCTGACTCCATAAAAGTTTACAAGAGAAAGAAGTACAAGGGTAGTTTGGGAAAGGAATTGCTTGTTGAGTCAACTGGGGTGGAGGCGTCATGTGGGTCTCCATTTGGACTTGAGGCCTAACAGTTTTGGGGATGAGGTGAGTGTTGCTAGGAGAGAATAGCATGTGGTTTCTGTTAGAGGGGAAGTAGTATATTTTCTCTAGGGGGTGGGATATTTTGGTTAGAAAATTAGTTGTATCGGTCAAGGAGAGTTTGAGTTGCTTAATGCTCAAGGCCTCTCTCTCTGTATTTGCTTTCTATCTCATCTTTCATCTTTCACCGAAATATATACAATTCAGTTGTATATTCTCTACAGTTGTTTTATCATTTGTTTGCTTCTATTAATTGGTATCGGCCTTTCACCTTTGGGAGTGTGTGAGCTCATTTTTTATTTGAAGCTGCACAATGGAGGAACAAGTTGCTGAGCTGGGAAGGAGGATCGATCTAGTAATGCAATTGCTGGAGAGGAAGGAAACCCGCTAACATTGTTCGCGCAAGTGTTCACCACCACCACGATGACTTTCGTTCTGAGTTGGCTCGGATGACCACTGGAATGGGGGTTCAAGAGGGGAATAGGGGCGAACACAAATTCCATCTCCCCATCGCAAAGAGCACTGTGACTCAAGGTCGAGAGACTGAGACAATCGGAGCTCCCCCCATTCCCTCAAAGGTCTCTTCACCACTAGGAACATCAACCGTGGCCAAATCGGATACACCATCCTTAATACGATAGTCCAACACTGAGTCCACTTGCTTGAGGTGCAAGAGGGGCCCATAATGGTCCTTGACTAACACCGGCTTAAAACGAGTAATACCTTGTGTTGAAATTGAGGGTTTTAGATGGTTGAGGAAGAAAACAGAGAGAATAGAGGCTCAATAATATGAAAGTATATTTGATATATTGTGCTATAATTGTAATACAATGAGATAATCTTATTTATAAGTTAAAGACAAAATCTAATCATAATGACATAACTAACCTAAACAAATATAAATCAATCAAAGATATGATATGAAATATTCTAAAATATAATGGAGAGATTGATAGATATTTCCTTATTTCTAACACTTTCCCTCAAGCTAAAGCTTACTAAGCTTTAAGCTAGTTACAATTAAACCCTTAAAATATAAAAGAACCTCCAACAAAGACTAGCAAGGCAACTCAAGGATGGTGGATACGTCTAAAACGATAACACAACAAGATAGTTGGAATGACCATCAGCTTGAACAACATGTTGGAGAATTGCATGACTAGGAAGAAGCAGAGACACATAGCTATCAGTTGAGTTTCCAAATAGTAATTAAGGTTGTAAATGGTCCAGCAATGAAATCTGGAAGAGACACAATGAAGGCTGGAAGATTCCCAATACATGCAATAATAGATCACAAGAACAACATATGGAAGCCTCAAATAGTTGAAAAAATTGGAGATGCAAAGAAGTTGGGATAGCATTGTGAGCACCTTAGAGGTCACAAACAGCCATGGACATAAAACGGGTAAAATCGGAAATAAGAAAATGTGATGTTAACGGAGTGCAAAATACAGATCTGGAAAGCGGATAGCAGCAAAGAGCAACGAACAGTGGCTTTTTGACTGTTTTCATGCACGGCTTTCAGGGATAGGCTACGCAAGAGGAAGCGAGCACGATGGTGGGCTCTTCGGCTAGGATCAGTGTTGGAAAAAAAGTCACCGAAGGCAGTGGCAGGTGGTGGACGATGGTTTTCTAACTCCTGGAATTGACACACAGCAGAGGGAAGTGACACATTGCCAGAGGGGTTGACACAGCGGGAAGGAGAACAGAAAGGTTGCTGAAAAGTGGTTGGAAGCATAAATAGTAGTGGTTTTATGTTTGAAATTTTTTGGACACCAAGAACAGTGTCGATGCCATAACAAAATTGAAGGGCTTAGTAGACAAAGCGATGGTGGGATAGTAGGGGACATAGCACAAGTGAGTTCCAAACTACTAGAATCTCTGTAGCGAAATGATGGACACAGATCATGGTGGATGGTACCGCTTTGATACTATGTTAAAATTGATGGTATTAGATAGTGGAGGAAGAAAAGAGAGAGAATAGAGACTTAAAAATATGAAAGCATATTTGATATATTGTGTTGTAATTGTAATACAATGTGATAATCCTATTATTAAGTTAAAGACAAAATCTAATCATAATGACATAATCAACCTAAATAAATATAAATCAATTTAAGATATGATATGAAATATTCTAAGATATAATGGAGATATTGATAGATATTTCCTTATTTCTAACAATACATTCATGGAATGAATGCCAAGACAGAATTGCCTCTGTTCATCCCATACCTAAGACCAATACAATGCCTTCCCTTCCAAAGCTAGAACCACCACATTACTTGTGTTATTTGTCCCCAATTTTGAAAAGCTTTTCGTTGTAGAGGAGGATGCATTAGGAAAAGGGATATGAGCAGTGCTGATGCAAGAAGGGAGACTAATAGCATATATGAGTCAGAAGCTGTCTGATAAGGCTCAACAAGAATCGATTTACAAACGAGAACTCATGGCCGTAGTTATGGTTGTTCAAAAATGGAGCACTACCTATTGGGCAAGAAATTCATTTTGCATTCTAATCAAAAGAGTTTGAGGCATTTGGTGGATGAACAGTTAATGGAGGAGGGGCAGCAAAAGTGAATAACAAAATTACTGGGCTTCAATTTTGAGATAAGATACAAGGAGTGAAGGGAAAACAGTGCTGCCGATGCCCTCTCCAAGTGAACTAGCCTCGAAGCAATATCTTTGGTCACCTTTCAGAATTGGGAAGGGCTAGAGGATGACGTGAAAGCAAATGAGAAATTGAAGAAGTTTATGCAAGTGCTGATTGAAGAAAAGGAGAGACAAGAAGGCTATGAGCTCAGAAAGGGGAGACTGTACTACCAGGGAAGGGTTGTAATCCCCAAAGTTTCTCCCAGAACTTAGGTGATCTTGTAGGAATTCCATGATTCGGTTTTAGGGGGGCATTCTGGTTTTTTCAGAACTTATGAGCGAATCTTTTGGCTGGTTTGGTGGGAAGGAATGAGACAAGCAATTCAGAGATACATCTAGGGTTGAGGAGTGTAACAGGAACAAATCTCAAACACTATCACCCGCAAGTCTCCTTCAACCCCTGCCAATTCCATCTAGAGTGTGGGAGGATATCTCAATGGACTTCGTAGGGGGACTCCCCAAAGCTCATGGTATGGATACTATCCTAGTAGTTGTGGATAGACTCTCAAAATATGTCCATTTCCTAGGACTCAATCATCCTTATACTGTGAAAGAAGTGGCTGGCCTCTTTATCAAGGAAGTAGTTCATCTATATGGATTTCCTTCATCCATTGTGACTAATCGAGACTGAATTTTTATGAGTAGTTTCTGGTCAGAATTGTTTAGGCAGGCAGGAAAATATAGCTTGGCTTACCATCCTCAAACAAATGGGCAAACGAAGGTGGTGAACTGATGCTTGGAGACATACCTTAGATATTTCTCTAGTGCTAAACTGAAACAATGGAGTAAATGGTTGTCATGGGCTGAACTCTAGTTTAATAACATGTATCATTCTGCTGCAAATACTTCCCCATTTAAAATACTTTATGGGAGAGACCCACCAGCACTTATAAAGGGTGATTCACTGTCCTCGATTGTCAAAGAAGTGAACCAACTAATAGCTGAAAGGAACTCCATGATTGAGGAGTTGAAATGGTACCTAAACAGAGCCCAAAAGAGGATGAAGGCACAGGCAGATAAAAAAAGAAGTGAAGTGGAGTATTAGGTGGGGGATAGGGTGTTCTTGAAGATTCAACCATATCGGTTGAAAACCCTTGCAAATCACATCAACTAGAAACTAAGTCCAAGGTATTATGGCCCTTTTGAGATCATAGAAAGGGTGGGAAAGTCGCATAGAGGCTGTTACTTCCTCCTAGTTCATTGGTGCACCCCGTATTCCATGTGTCACAACTCAAGAAGTGTTTGGCCCCCGAAATCAAGTGTCAACCATTGCCCCAAGGTCTTACTGAGGAATGGGAGCTAAAGGTTAAACCAGAGGCTTTGTTGGCAACTCAGGTGAATAAGCAATGGGATAGTGAAATGCTGATTCGATGGAAAGACCTCCTTGATTTTGAAAGCACGTGGGAGTTGGCAGCAGATATTAAATTGCGTTTCCCTGCATTCCACGTTGAGAACAAGGTGGTAGTTCAAGATGGGGGTGTTATTAGAGATAAATTCCCTGACTCCATGAAGGTTTACAAGAGAAAGAAGTACATGGGTAGTTTGGGAAGGGGAATTCTTACTGACTCAGCTGGTGTAGAGGCATCATGTGGGTCTTCATTTGGGCTTGAGGCCTAACGGTTTTGGGGATGAGGTGTGAGTGTCGCTAGGAGAGAATAAGACATGGTTTCTGTTAGAGGGGAAGTAGTATATATTTTCTCTAGTGGGTGGAATATTGTGGTTAGAAAATCAGTTGTATTGAGCAAGGAGAGTCTGAGCTGCTTAGTACTCAAGGCCTCTTTCTCTATATTTGCTTTCTATCTCTTCTTTCATCTTTCACAAAAATATATACAATTCAGTCGTATATTCTCTGCCATTGTTTTATCATTTGTTTGCTTCAATTAGTTTATTATTTCAGACGTGGTTGAGTTTAAATTGATAAAAAGCTTATGCTTATTTTTGTCATTAGGTGAATGAATTCCTGGCAGGAGCGGGGACAGATGCCCCAGAAGTTGATGAAGAGAATATGATCTCTAGGCCTTCGGTTAGCTATGATGATATGTGGGCGAAAACTCTTTTGGAGCCTTCAGAAATGGAGGTAAGGATTAAATCAGATCCTTTTCTAATTAACATACGTGCATTAGGTCTTGAACTTGATTTATGGTCTGTATCTCTAATATCCAATCCTTGGAATACAGGAAGATGATGCAAGGTCATTGGGATCATCATCTCCAGATTCAACAGGATCAGTTGACACTTCTATATCATCCCAGTTTGGCGGATTGGGCTACCCTTCACTATTTAGTTCCCGGGTACAAAATATTATGATTAAGAATTAATATGTATTGCAACATGTACCATGCTTCTATTCTGATGCTCATCTGATCCTTTCATATTTTGCATAATTTTTTTTATAGCCTTGAGAGGAATAATATAATGTGCAGCATTATGATCTGATATGTGGATTGAATAGTCTATCTCTTATTATTTAGATAATAATTTTAAGTTAACAATGCCTTTGAATCATTACCAAAATGCATTCTTTATGTGTGAAAACCATTAGAACACATCCAAAGCTAAATAGGACTGGTCCACATCCCAAAATGGATTTCCACCACTGGGAATGTGGGATCAATATTTGTGTGTAGGGTTTGCCTTTGGGCCTGATTGTTGGCCTATAGAGATTGGTAATCGTTGTCAAATGTCAGTGTAGGAGAGACAAATCACATAAGCATTTGCTTTTCTGTTGAGTCATATATTGATACTTTTTTTTTTTTTGGCATTTTCAAATAATTTATGCTAATCTGATTCATTTATGGCAGGACAAGGGACCAAGCCGAGGGAGTGGTCCTTCTATTTATGAGGGTCCTGGTTCTCCGGTAACATCCCTTTGTCTTTTCTGGTTATTCTTTATTCACCTAATCATAGTTTAGATATTAAATTTCCAACTCTTTTCAGATAAGAGAAGAGCCTCCACCATATTCATCCCCTGTCATGCAAAGATACGAATCATTTGAGAACCCCCTAGCAGGGAATGGATCTCAAAGTTTTGGCTCTCAAGATGACGATCAAATTTCATCTGGAAATCCGAAATTTGGATCTGCCCTTTATGATTTCACAGCGGGAGGAGATGATGAAGTAAGTTGATTGAAAATTTTAACTTTGATGGTTTAGGGCTCACATGTGAATGCATATTTGATATTTCTTTGAACCGGGCTTTTTGGCCTGGTGTGTTCAATCTATTGATGTCTTATTTAAAGGTAGGATTGATTATTTAGGTGCACAGATGGAGATAACTAATTTCATTTTTTTTTCCTGGCAGTTGAGTTTAACCGCTGGAGAAGAAGTTGAGATTGAGTATGAAGTAGATGGCTGGTTTTATGTAAGTCTTTAAGGAGACAAGTAGCATTTGCCTACTTTGACCATTCTATATTTTGTTTCTCATGCTTTTAATCGTGCATGGGAAAAATCAGTTGTACCCCACTCGTAAGTCTGCCTGATGTTGATTCCCTACTTCTTGCCGTGCAGGTTAAGAAGAAACGTCCCGGCAGGGATGGCAAGATGGCTGGACTGGTCCCTGTTTTATATGTTAATCAATCTTGAATCTTGTACGTAAAATATCTTGTAACTTGCGAGTCATGATGCGCAGGGATTTTTGTTTTTCTTGTCTCTAGCATTGTTTCCATTCAAAGGTTCACCATGCTGGTGTCATACGCCATCATGGGTTTTCTCGTCTGAAATGTTTACCGGTGTATCATGTACCCCGGTCTGCTATCTGTCCAGTTGTATGAATGTATGCTATCAAATTATCAGTGTCCATACTAATTGCTTGCGAGTCTGTTTAGTTATTCATCTTAGGGATTTCAATTCACTAATTACGGCTATTGTAAGTACAATGTAATCGAATTACCGAATGAGTTTGTTTTCTGTTTGATAGGGAGCTCAATATATCATGTGAAAGTCATTGTTTTTAATATCTGCAGTTATGATCTTGAGTTCTATTAAATACTTTTTTCTTTATTCTTTTGAAGGGAGTTCTATTAAATACTTACATATTGACAATCTAGATAATCTTTGTATTGAAAAGCTAGATAACCTATTTCACGTTCTATTTTTATTTTTATGTAACATATACAAATGGGTCTAAATAACTCAATTAGTAGAGTGAAAATTAGTTAATAAAAAATAATATAAATAAGGGCATTAGGAATTATAATTGGCAACCTGTATATGAGTTGTGATTTTTCTCTTTTAAATATTTTCTCTCTCCCTGTCTAGAATTCTGTGATTCTCCTATTCCCTCCCTAATTCTTCTAATTCTCCTATCTCTAATTGTTATCCTATTACATCTTCCTAACATTGTAATTCAGACAACGGGCACTCAAAAAGGAAAATAAAAGCTTGTAACAAATGTCTAACAATAGAGAAGCATCTTTTTTCTCCTTTTAACACAACATTTTGGACCCGTATAAATATCCAATCTATCACCCTAGAATTCTATGTAAGCCTCTGTTGAAGCAAAATTTGTTTTTGGCTGTTTGATTTGGATGAGAATTTATGAACACCTCACTTTGGGTGGCAAATAGCAATACTCCTAACAGAATGGCAGCAACATGCATTTTGAATACCTAATGATACATGACAAAATATATAAATATGATAAAATAAAACTGTTTAAAATTTCTCTCTCCTATAATAATAATAATCAATACAATATATAAAGGGAATTCTCCTCCATAATTTTTTTTGGTCTCTCCTTAATATTTTCAATTATTTTTTCAAGTCTATTAACATATTTTATAAACGATGGATAAAATTTTGTGAAAAAAAAAATTCTAATAACATTCATCCTACTTTAAACTTACCGCTAACCGCTGCTATCCACTAACTATTTTTCCTTTTCCGTACTTTTAAGTTTACTTTTAAAAAAATTAAAAATGTCTATATTTAAATTTATACTAAATTGAAAATGTGGATGGATAGCAATGAACAGAAAATCGGACTGGTCCGGCCGGTTTGACCAGGAACCGGTTATCTGGCAGGTCCGGTTAATCCCCCAAAATCGAAGGAAGTCAAAATGGGGGAAAATTGGGAAAATCGTGAATCGGATTGGTTGGACCAGTTTGGACCTTTAAATTTTTTTTTTTGTTTCAAAGCTTAAATACTAATATATTGTGGTAATCACAGATCAAAAATGAAAAAAAAATAGATTATATTTATTTTATATATGAAAAAAATACTGATATCCACATGTTGCTCACCATAAAACTTGCTAGTTACCAACAAATATTGTTTTCAAATACTTTTGTAACCGTGTTATGAGACTGGGACTAGAGAAATTTTATATGAATTATGTTTATTTTTATAAATACATATATATATATATATTCTTGTTAGACCCTAATTGAACTAGTTGGACCTCTAAACTTCTGAATTAGTACCTTGACCGGTTCGATGACTGGTCCAGTTTTCTCTTCCTTGATTGATAGAGACTCATGTTTCTATCAATCCACTTGTAATAATAATAATAATAATAAACGGTTAAATCTATAAAAAGAATAATAAATGATTAAAAAAGTTTCAGTTGGTCTTAAGATATAATCAATTGAATACAATCCTAGTAAGATAGTTTCAAATCTGGTTCCCTAGACTTTGTTTGGTTGAGTGAAAAAAAAAGAGAAAAAAGATATTGACAGAAAAGAAATTAATTTATATACTTCAAATGTGGAAGGAAAACAGAGAGGAAAAAATAGAAATGGGAAAAATGTGACCTACCATTTTTTTTTCTCCCAAAGAAGGTGGAAAATGAAAGGAAATAGAGACTCAACAACCTGTTTGTGATTATTTCCTATATTACCCACACATTTTTCATAATATCGACCTGTTGAAGCTAGTCAATATTAATAAAGATATTAAAATAAAAACAAAGAACTAGGATTGATAATAAATAAAAATATAAGAACGTGAATGTTTTTATATAAAAATAACCCGTCAATTTTTATTATATTTATTTACATTATTTTGATAAAAAAACTTATGATTTAATTGCATTAATTTTTATGTTTCTGCTGATTTGTTACATGATTACATATTTATGGTTGGAATAATTTTTTACAATGATATAAGGGTAATCATTTGACATCATTATTTTTTCTTCCTTTCCTTTCCCTTTTCAATACAAACTAAAAAAAAAGAAAAATAATTATTTTTTCAATTTTCTTTGCTGTTATTTTATTTTATTTTATATACTTATGAAAAATAAAAGTTTACTCATTTTCTTACCTTTGTATTCTTTCTTCAGCTAAACAAAGTGCCATTGATTTTTTTTGGTACCTTGTGTTAAAAGGTTTGTCATTATCTACTTTGCATGTCACTGTCCATTGGATAAACTTGTAATATATATAGGCTAAACACAATTATGAGTGAATAACATTTTTAGTCTTATAGCATTCTCAATTTAATGTCAATATCATAAATAATCAATTTTTTTTCTTTCCTTTCATTTTTTTCCACAAACAAATAAGAGAAAATAATTCTCCTATTTTTCCCTCTCATGTTCTTTTCTTCTAAATATACTTGTGAAAAAGAAAAATTAAGTACTTACTTTATCAAAAAAAAATCTTTACTGAAAAAATCACATCCAAACTAGTGATCTAATTGACACATCATTAGACGTGTTAGATTTTTATACTAACTGCCATAAAGGTTAAACATATAAAAAAATGTGTTTGGTTGTCTATACTTTCAACTTATTAAAATTAATCTATAAAAATATGTGTTTGGTTGTCTGTATTAAATATTTTTACGCTTTCAACTTATTAAAATTAATCTCTAAAAGCTATTATAAACAGTTCCAGACAAAATTATGATTTCCCACCGGCAAACCAACAAAGCTAGAACATAAGCTAAAATGGCAAGAAAAAATATACCATATAAAATGAAAAATAATATATATATATATAATATTTTAATGACTTTTTGTATGAAAATAGATCAAGCCAAATTAACTGGATTAATGTGAATTCTGATGTAAATTTTCAACCAAATCACAAGTCAAAGATCAAATCGTGCGTATCTTCGGACATGATAACCATATTTTCCAAAGCAAAAGACGTACGTTTAGATTTTATAAGAAATGGTTTGAAATGATGACCCCGCTGAAAGCGAAGATATGAACATAGAAGAGACAAGCGTAAATGGGAATATGTCGAGATGGTATTATCGGAAAAGAAATATTGTTCTCCATGCACAGAAAGTTAGGCAGGGATCTGTGGGCGAAAGATAAACAATGAAAATAAAACTTTGAACAGTACCAGCATTCTAGCTGGCATAAAAATCCAAATACAGTGAAGACCATGTTCCCATTATGTCATCAATCCGCTTAGGTACTCCATCACCATGCTAGATTTTCTCCACCATTAATCTCAATTCTCTATGATTAATTTCTTGAACTATAGATGAGCTTGTCCCCTTTATTTTTAACATTTATCAATATGCCATTTTTGTTAAAACTTTCAATTTACGTATTTCAGAAAATTCATCAACTATCGTATTTAATTACAAAATATGAACAGATGATCTTTGTCAAACTTGAAATCAAGAATCATGATGATTCGATTCCTAATAATCTGAAAGACTACCATAGAAACCCTAAAATATAACTAAGTTCCGCGAATTGATTCCTGATTAATTAATATTTTGGAGGATAAATTGATTCTTTGTAATGAATAATTCTATATACTCCTACTAATAAATATTTCTACAAACTTTTCTACATGCTAAATAAAATAAGTGTTATTACTCACTCTTTAAGTTTCCAAGATATTGATTATATTTATATTTTCACTTATTTTAGTATTAGGATGATTTATAGAAAGATTTTTGGGAGGATATAGCAAAACTCAAGTTGGTCTGTGTTTACTGTGTTTGTAATTTTGGCTTTTGTCCTGTCTTTGATACTGTCCTCTCTGTATATATTAGGCTGGGTTGTGTTTTGATGTCTATATTCTCCTCTGCTCCCCATCAGATGTGGAGGGTATGGCCCTTGTCTTTGTATTTTTGTACTTCGAACTATGTAAAACGGAAAAAACAATGTCACTCTAAATAAGAAAAATAATATCCCTTCCCCATAATATGATGGCACATTATGTTAGTTTCTAAGGCACTTGTAGGTCTTATCTTGTTGTGAGGATTTTAATTGATGATATTAATATAGATTTGGATTCACAATGAATATTATACGTGACATTATATACATTAACTATTTAAAATATAATTTAATATTATAATATATAAATATATAAATATTATAAAAATCAATCATTAAAATATACATAATTAAGTCCGGATCTATATTAATACTGTTTCATTTTAATTTAGTGCACTCTTCAAATTAAAAATCTTCCGGTTTGTGTCTTTGTAACTCCAAAATACAAAAGTTTAACATGAACTCATTGTTATTTAATTATGTATTTTTATATCAAAGACTTTAGGGGGTATGGTTAAAGTCAAATATTTTTTTTAATATGATGATAATATCCGTGTAAGAAAATTATTATTGATAATATATTAAAATTAAATTCATAAAATATTTGTATATTTTAATATGTTATAATTTTATTATGATGAAAGTTTAAATTTGGATAATGGAAAATCTTTTAAATAGTCATCGTGATTTCTCAATGATCGCATGATTTTCTTTTTGGAAAACTGTGATAAGAGAAAAGTATAAATAAATAATGTTATCGCATCCAGTGAATAGTTATGATACAATTCGTGACTTCAACATTCCATAATGATTACTTTATCAAACACGTTTACACACACACTAACCGTGTTCCGGTCAAGGTTATGAAAATCGCACCGGACATTAAATCAGTTAGGATAAGGGTTTAGAGGTTCAACCGGTTCAACTGGGGGTTCAACTGAAATATAATCGGTATATAATAAAATCTGTATTTATATAAATATATAAAAATATAAAATAAAATATATGTCGTAAATAACTAAAAATCAGTTTAGGTATCAACAAAACTCATAGAATATAACATAATTCATCTATTAATCACAATAAACATGATCTATATGGATTAAATCTCTCAAGTTATTAA